>LNAC01000409.1:1397013-1409401 GCA_002007465.1 Ailurus styani
CCAGCAAAGGGGCAGCACTTGGCGGCCTTGGGTGTGAGTGTCACCGGAAGGCTCAGAACCAGAGACGACCCGCGGCGGCTCTAGGGACCAGAAGTCCCAGACCACACGTGGCTCTGAGGACAGCTGGGTGATGCCTCTTGGCCTCTGGTGACCACGACATTCCCTGTCCCCGCCACCGGCAAACTTCCATCTCTTCTGTGTCTCAAATCCCTCTGCCTCCCTCTTCTTTTCTCTTTCAAGTTTTTACCTATTTTTTAGATTGTGGTGAAATGTACATAAAAGGGCCGCTCCCACCCCTTGCGAGTAGTTCGGTGGCTTGAAGCACATCTGTAGCCTTGCGTAGCCGTCTCCACCCTCCACCCCTGGCACCTCACTTTGTAAAGACACCAGTCACCCCATCAGGGCCTGCGCGCCTGGGAGCCGGGGAGCGCCGCCCCCACCCACCGGCAGGAGCAGGGAGCCCCTAGGACCCTGCTCTCCCCTCAGGCTTCCCCCCCAGCCCCGGCCAGCGGGGGCCCCTGGGTGGCTCCGACCCTGCCGAGCCTCATCTGGAAACTGGGCTCTCCAGCCTCCTTCCGAGGGCGCTGTGGGAGTGAAGAGCCCGCCTTGTAGAGAAGCCCAGGAAGGGCCAGCAGCTTCCCTCAGGACCCCCGGCCTCCCAGCCCTTCACCCCACCCTGGAGGAGAAGCACCGGGAGGACAGAGGGGGTTAGGGCAGCTGGGGGCCCAAGAGGGCAGGACGTGGGGGGACAAGCTGGCTGCTCCCACGGTGGGGGTGGGGGTGGGAAGAGGGGGAAATGGCCCGAGTCCTCCTGTCCCGGCTGCAGGAGGGCAGAGGGGAGCCCTGGGGAAGCCAGGCACGGCCCAGTGTCCCGCGGGCCCGAGGCAGCAGCTGGCGATCGTCTGGTCCACGGGGAGAGCCGCGCGCCCCTCCGTCGGCCCCGACACTGCTCCTGGGCACCACCGCCGCCCCGTCGGAGGCTGCCCCGGGCGGCCTGGCGGAGGGAGGGCGCCGCGGCTGGGTCCCGGGGTCCTGGCTTCTAAGCTCAGCCCAGCGGTCTGTGACACAGAGCCCCCGTCCCCTGTCCAAGCTTCGGGCCTGATCCTGCTTCCTAAAGGGGGGTGTACGTGAAGTCTTGGGGGAACGTGGGCCCTGGCCTTCCATCCTCTCCCGGCAACTCTGCCAGGCCCTGCGCCTGTGCAAGTTAGGGGTACTGCTGTGGGCCTGGCCACCTCCAGAGCTAGGGGAGCAGAGGGCGGGACAGGCCAGATGCTTGCTCCTCGGGAGGCCACATCTTAGGTGAAGCCTGGTGGCTGGACCAAGGCACGGGCCACCCCAGGACCCCCGTGGAGGGGGCCTCCAGCCTGTCCCTGCAGGTGAGGAGCAGGGAGGTCACTAGCCAAGGTCGCAGGGCTGCAGATAGGGCCCAGGGCTGCCTGACCCCAAACACTGCACCCTGCCGGCTCCTAGGCTCTGTGTGGGCAGAGAGCCACCCCGGGAGGGACAGCTGGGACAGGCGGTCATAGCGGCACCCCCCACCCCGTCCCCACTTGGTCTCTGCAGCGTCTGGATCTGGTCTCAAATACACCTCAGCGCTTTTATTGCAGCTTTCCTGGCACGGTCCCAGCCAGGGGGTCCCGGGCCCAAGGAAAGGGGCGCTGGGAAGGCAGCCCAGGCACGCAGATGCCTGGGTGCTGAGGGCTCCAGCCCGGCCCAGTTCCCTTTCAGGACCATGCACCTGCATTCCTAGAGGGAGAGCCGGGCTCCAGGTCCGGGGTCCCTCCTGGTTCTGAATCACATCCCATTTTCACATGAGCTCATCCTGGACTTTGGCTGGGCCCGGAATCCAATGACAGGCATCCTCGTAGTAAGAGAAAGGTAGAGGGGTATTTCAGACTCATGCACAGGGAGGGAGAAGTCCAGGGAGGGGGGAGCAGAGACTGGGGGACGCCCCGGCCACCGGGAGCGGGAAGAGGCGAGGGAGAACTTCCCTGGGAGCCTCTGGAAGGTGCTCAGCCTCGCCCACACCTTGAGTTAGGACCCGTGGCCTCTATGAAGGTAAGAGCATAAATTCCTGCCGCTTTCGGGCACCCTGCTCGTGGGAAAGCGACCTGCAGGTCTGAGGGAAATAACACGGTTCTTTTTTTTTTTTTAAGATTTTATTTATTTGACAGAGAGAGATCACAAGTAGGCAGAGAGGCAGGCAGAGAGAGAGGAGGAAGCAGGCTCCCTGCTGAGCAGGGAGCCCGATGCGGGGCTCAATCCCAGGACCCTGAGATCATAACCTGAGCCGAAGGCAGAGGCTTTAACCCACTGAGCCACCCAGGCGCCCGAAATAACACGGTTCTTAAAAACCAAAGTCCAAAGGGTAGAGACGGCAGAGGTGACCGAGGGAAGGGATGCTCGAGGGGCCTGGCACCCTCCCTGCGGCTATGGGGACATGCGGCAGGACAGCGCCACCCCGGCCACCCTGCGCCAGCCCGCCCGCGGGGTCCTCCCAGCCCGAGCTGCTGGCTCCGGGACTCTCCAGGGAGGCCGGGCCAGTCCCACCCTCTTCGGCAAACACGGGGTGTCGGTCCTCCTGTCCCCATCTGGCCCACCTCACAGGAAGGGGTGGGGAAGGGGGGCCCTGGAGCACAGGGGGCCGCGGGCTGGGCGTGGCTGGGGAGCGAGCCAGCTGGGCCCCCCCAGGAGGCTCCCCGCCCCCCCACACCCCTGCCGGTGACGGACGTACAATTAACCTGCCTGCGGTTATGTTGGCAGCTGATCGGGAACAGGAAGTGAGCGTTATAAACCAGGGCCTTTCAAGTTATGACAAATTCATCAAACAAATGAACCCGTGAGCACAGAGGGCAGCGCGCCTCCATGCGCGTCGGGAGATAAGGGCTGCTCCGGCTCCCAGGACGGGGGCGCCTTCCAGCCCTTCCCTGGGCCCTTCCCTGAGCTCCAGACAGCACTGTGCACAGGGCAGGGCCGATGCTAGCAGGTGTGTGATCTCTCCTCGGGCCTCAGTTTCCCCCTCCGAGAGCAGCCAGCATGGCTTGGTTTCCCTCTGAATTCCAGATGCCAGGCTTGGCCTGCTGCTGCCGACACCGAACAGGGTTGCCGTCCAGCCCTTCTTGAGGCCCCAAGTTCCAGAACCTTTGTGCTCAGGGCTCATGCTCATTGGCGGGCTGTCTTTTAGGTTTTAGGCCCAGGGTGGGTTCGAAATGGCCCCGAGAGCAGAGCCTGAACGGTGGTGGGAAGGGGACCCGGCACTGATGGGGCAGGGGGCCCCTCGGGTGCAACCCTCTCATGTCACGGCTAGGATTCTGCACCAGGGAGTGTCTGGCTCTTGCATGAGGCGCTGGCGCTGACCCCCTCGGCAGGGGGACCAGCAGGGGCTCACGCTGCCCCAGCCCACCGACAACTGTCCTGGCTTGTCTGGACCTGAGACCCGAAGCCACCGCAGCCCTGAGACAGGAAGAATGAACACAGGTTCCCTTTTGGGGCTCGGGGCTCAAGGCTGGCTGCAGCGCAGAGGGCCCCCAAGCCAGCACGTCCCTGGAGACAGGTGGAGTCAGCTGACATGGGCCAGCACAGGTTCCCATGGCCCGCCCACAACCACCCGCCCCTCATGTTGGGTGAGCGCCTATTGGCATGAACTGGTTGTTTAATATAGAAACAGTCGTCGGGGGTGTGTGTGTGGGGGGTGTTTCTTAGCTCCGTCTGCCCAAAGGGCCCAGAAACCGAAGTCCCAAGGGCAGTGAGCACACCTGGTGCCCAGACCTTGGCTTCCAAATTCCATTCTCCTCTACAAGGAACGAGGGCTTTTTGGAGAAATGGCGGGTTTCGGGGCTGGGGCGGGGAAGGCTCCAGATGTGCCTGGGATGGCTTGTGGGGCCACAAAGGAAGGAAGTGTTCAGAGGAAGAAGGTAAAGGCATGGAAGGCAGGAAAAGGCTCGAAGAGGGTTCCCACTGGCCAAACCTGGGACAAATCGAGCAACAGAGTAAAGATCGTAATGGATTGCTATCTTTATTTATGGTAGAGATAATTCATGATGTAAATAAATGAACGAATACAGAAATGGGACAGAAAGCAGACCCTGAAATGCGGAAGGAATGCCGCAATTAGCGAACGTGAGTTGGGCAGACAGCACAGTCATCACTGGTTCGGGGAAGAATCCACGCGAAGCCCCTGTTGCTCGTCGGAGAGAGGCTGGTGAAAGCAGGATGTCGGCACAGACTCAGCACATCGCCTCACAAAGTTTCTACTAATTATTGCTTATTAATTTTGTGAGTTCAAAATACAAGTTAATTAACCTTATGGTGGAGAAACCTGGCAGACGTGATCTTCACCGGGTGGCGAATGTTAATACCACCTGCACCGGGGAGAACAGACGTCATGTGCCTCCCGGGGCGATGCACCAGGAAGAACACCACATCCTTTCCGGGATATTTCACCAAAAGCGCAGAAGCAGGATCCAACGAGGAGGAAACATCAGACAAACCCAAACGGAGGGATAGCTTACCAAGTCAGTCACCTGCACCCTTCAAAAATATCACAGTCACAAAATATAAAGACCAATTCTCAAGTTAAAGCTTGTTTTTGCTTTTTTAAAAGATTTTATGTATCCACCTGTCACAGAAGGAGAGACAGAGAGCACAAGCGGTGGGGGGTGGGGGGCGGCAGGCAGAGGGAGAAGCAGGCTCCCCGCTGAGCAGGGAGCTGGACATGGGACTCGATCCCAGGACCCCAGGATCATGACCTGAGCCAAAGGCAGATACGTAACCTGCGGAGTCACGCAGGTGCCCCTGACAATAAAGTTTTATTCATCACATATTTAAAAAGATTTTATTTATTTATTTGTCAGAGAGAGAGAGAGAGAGCACAAGCAGGGGGAGCAGAGGGAGAAGCAGACTCCCCACTGAGCAGGGAGCCCGATGTGGGACTCGATCCCAGGACGCTGGGATCATGACCTGAGCCAAAGGCAGAGGCTTCACCGACTGAGCCACCCAGGCGTCCCCATTTATCACATTTTTTAAGCAAGCTCTACACCCAGCCTGGAGCTACAACTCATGACCCGGAATCACGAGTCACAAGCGCCACAGGAGAGAGTCAGGCACCCCCAACGAATCACATTTTAAAATTTTCTATTGAAGTGTAGTTGACAGACAGTATCATATTAGTTTCAAGTGCAGGACAGAGTGCTACATTATATACATTACAAAGTTGTTACAGTATTAACAACAAATCATCCCTGTGTCTTACGTTCTCTGTAACCAGAAGACACCCCTCTCAGTCCCCTTCACCCATTTTGTCCACACCCCTTCTGGTAACCACTGGTCTGTGCTGCGTATCTGTGAGTCTGTTTCTCTTTTGTTTTGTTTTGCGTGTTTGTTTTATTTTTTAGATTTCTGCTTTATAAGTGAAATCATATGCTATTTGTCTTTCTCCAACCTATTTCACTCAGCGACTTATTTCACCCTCTAGCTCCATCCAAGTCTTTGCAGACGACAGGATTTCATTCTTTTTTTGTGGCTGAGTCATATTGCAGTGTGTGTGTGTGTGTGTGTGTGTGCACGCACGCACGCCACTTCTTTATCCATTCATCTATCCGTGGGTCTTTGGCTTCTTTCCACGTCTCGGCTGTTGTAAATAATGCTGCAACAAAGAAAGGAGATCATGAGTCTTTCTGAATTCGGGTTTTTGTTTTCTTTGGATGAATACCTAGACCTGGACTTGCTAGATTGGATGGTATGTCTATTTGTAGTTTTTTCAGGACCCTCCATACTGTCCTCCAGTGCACAACCCCACCAACAGTGCTGAGCATCCTTGTTCTCCACACCCTCACCGACGCTCGCTCGTGCTTCTTGTCTCTTTGATTCTAGCCATTCTGACAGGGGTGAGGCGAGATCTCATTGTGGTTTTGATTTGCATTTCCCTGAGGATGAGTGATGAAGAGCGTCTTTTCATGTGCCTGTTGGCCATCTAAGTGTCCGTTCAGGTCCTCTGTCCATTTTTTAATTGAATTATTTGGGTTTTTTCATATCGAGTTACATGAGTTCTTCATACATTTTGCATGTTAGCCGCTCGTCAGGAATGTCATTTGCAGATGTCCTCTCCTGCTAGTGAGTTACCTTTCCCGTTTTGCTAATGATTTCCTTTCTTGTGGAGAAGCGTTTTATTTTTTTTAAGTAATCTCTACACCAAACTGGGCCCCGAACTCGTAACCCCGGGATCAAGAATCACACGTTCCACCGAGTGAGTCAGCGGGGCGCCCCAGTGCGCAGAAACTTTTTATTTTTGTGTAGTCCCACTTGCTTATTTTTGCTTTCCTTGTCCTTGCCTGAGGAGACAGATCCAAAAAATACCACTAAGGCCGATGTCAGAGAAATTACTAGGTTTTCTTCTAGGACGCTTGTGGTTTCAACTGGTACATTTAAGTCTTGAAGCCATTTTGAGTCTATTTTGGGGTATGGTGTAAAAAAGTGGTCCAAGGTGTCACTTAAAAAAAAATTTTTTTAAACATTTTCTTAAATTTTTCTTTTTTTTAAAGTAAATTTTATGCCGAACGTGGGCCTCGAACTCATGACCCCCAGTTCAAGACTCTCACGCTCCACCAATGGAGCCAGCAGGGCGCCCCCGTGGATCACTTTTTAAAGTAGATTTTGAAAAAGTGACCCTTTTGTCCTCTGACCTTCTGGGTTGCCTTATCAGCAGACGGCACGTCCAGAGTCCCAGGGTGTGCGCGGCCTTAGGGAAGGGGACAGCTGCTAGGGACCCGCTGTCCGCTAGCTGTGCCGCACTGAGCAACCCTTGCCTTTTCCTGGCCTCAGTTTACCCATCTGCTTGACATGCTTAGTTAGCTTCCCTGCCTTCTTCCCTGAATGCCAAGGCACTGACCCTGACCGTCAGACCAGAGTGTGGCCTGCGAGCTTTCTCAAGCCTACGTGATGAAGCCACAAAGACTCGGATTCCAGATCGAAGGGATCGGGACGACAGACCCACCTGTGGCCCCGAGCTGGACTCCGGAGCTCGCTAAGACACGTCTGGGGCACCCCGTGAAATCTCCCGGGCTGTGTGGTCGTTATCAATAGCAATGTCCTGATTTGGATTGTTATCCATGGCTGCGTGGGAGCCTGTCCTCGTTTGAGGAAATACGCGCTCAGTGTGAAGGGATAATGGGCATCGTGTCCGCGACGTACTCTCAGGGCAAAAAAGCTGCCAGCGCTGGGCTCACGCGATGTGGTGAAGCATGACGACTTGAGGAATCTGGGTGAGCAGCGCAGAGGGACTCCGTACTAGCCCAGCCACTTCCCTGTAAACTTGAAATTGTTCAGCAGTACCAAGTTCAGGGGCACCTGGGGCGCTCAGTCGGTGAAGCGTCTGCCTTTCGCTCGGGTCATGATCGCAGGGTCCTGGGATCGAGCCCCGTCTTGGGCTCCCTGCTTGGCGGGGAGCCTGCTTCTCCCTCTGCCTCTCCCCCTGCTTGTGTCTCCTCTCTTGCTGTGTCAGATAAATAAATAAATAATCTTAAAAAAAAAAAAAAGAGTACAAAGTTAAAAAAAAAAAAAAAAAGCCATCAAGCCTGTCCGTGCTGCAGGCTGGAGGAAGACAGGCAAACCACAAACCCATCCCCGGGCCTGCGTCTGAAGGGCGCACGCGTGGTTCCTCCAGCCCAGCAGCGAAAGACAACCACTGGATTAGAAAATGAGCAAAAGGCATGAACAGACATCTCCCTGCGAGGGCCACACAGGTGGCACGTGAGCACAGGAGAAAACGTTCAACGTCATCGTTTGCCAGGGAGAGATGAGCTCAAGGCCCAGTGAGTCCCCAACATGGGCCACAGAAGGGCTCCACAGCTGCAGAAGCCACAGCCGGAGAGCACGGGGTGGCCGTGGTGCAGCCCCTCAGGAAAGCGGCTTGGCGGTGTCTCTTAAAACTAAACCTACAGCCACCTGGAGGGCGGTTGCATTCGTGCCATTATCTCAGAGAAGCGAGACTTGTGTTCACACCAAATCCCGAGCTTCAACGGACGCCGCGGCTCTACCGGTGACGGTCAAGACCAGAAAACAGCACACGAGACCTCCGGCTGGTGGGGCCTCCGCCCTGGGGATGCCGCGGGGGGAGCTCCCGGGAATGGCAGCCGAGTGAGGGAGGCCAGGCCCAGAGGTCACCGACTGGCTGACCCCTCTTACATGCCACTCGTGGACTGATGGAATTATAGGAATGGAGGCCAGGCGGCGGTTGCCGGGTGTGGGGGGCGGTGCCTGAAGGCAGCACGAAGGACGTTGGCCGTGACCGGATGTTGGCCGTGACCGGGCTGTTCTGTGTCTTGACTGCATCCAGGCCAGTACCCGGGTCGCGAACTGCGGGATCAGTTCGCAGGATGTGACCACGTGCAGAACCTGGGTAAAGGGGAGATGGGCTCTCTCTGTGATATTTCGGACAACTGCCCGTGAATCCATAATTATTTCAAAATAAAAAGCATGACAATAACAAATCCTGATATTATGTGTGTGTGTGTGTGTCTAATGTGGTTTGTATAGTTCTAAATATATATCGCGGTACACTATTTATTATATACATTTGCACATGCAAATAAAACTTTAAGTGTTTAGGAAGAAATGGCGGCCCCCGTGTCTCCTCCCCAGCCTCTAAATTCGATTCCCGGAGGGCCGGTGGTCAGGTTCCCACGCTGCTTCTGGTGTGCACTCAGACGGAGAAGCGCCGGCTCTCCGGGGACAGAAGTCTTCTCAAGCCCACAACCCCCCGAAGCCACACCCCCTCCCGACGGAGACCATTCTAGGACTTGTGCAGGGGCTAGTGCTGGGGGCTGGGAAACAGGGGCAGGACCCTGCGGCTCACGGGCTGCGAGGGGACAGAGGTGAGGCCGCCAGCAAGGCCAGGGCGCATCAGCCCCGGCTCCCACTGGGCAGGGACGCCTCGTGCGTGCTCCCAGCCGGGCCTGGGGGCCACCTCTCCATCGCGTATCCGCCCGCCCAGCTCCGGCTGGGGCCGGGCGTGGCGATCTTGACCGCTCACCCTCAAGAGTTTGGAAAAACCCAGAGAACATCACTCTGATGTCTTTCAAAGTGAGTTTCCCCTGGGGACCCTGCATCAGAATCACTAAAGGGAGCTATTCTGTGAGCTTCCCAGGCCCCACCCTGAATTAAGTGACCAAATTTCCTGGCCAACAATCTGAATCTGAAGCAGGCTCTCTAGGGGATCTTTCTGCATACGAACAGGACTCTCAGCAGTTAGATTCTCCGGGCCTGGAATTTCCACTCCCGCAGAGCGGACCGAAGTTTGGGCGACATTTCCTTCTTGTGATAGTCTGGAAACAAAAATGCTCACAAATTATTTGATCCTCTTTCCATTAGTGGGCAGATCTGCGTCCCCCCAGGGCTGGTCTTGCTGACTGGCTTGGCTCGGTCAGAAAAGACCTGCAGCTTCTACCTAATTCTCTCCCTTCTGAGGCCCCGGCTGAGCTGTAAGCAGCTTGGCACCCCAGGCTGCAGGCGTGAGGCCACGGGAGAGACCCACAGCTGGTACCCACCGCCAGAAATAGGAATGCAGGTGTTTCCAGATGATTCCAGGCCCCAGGCTGTTCAAGTCACCCCCGGCTGTCTTCCCAGCCAAAAGCTCAGTCTTCGAGGGGCAAAGACCAGGACCTGCTGCCCTAGGTCCACATTCCAGCTCACAGAATGTGTGAGCCTAACCAAGTGGTGGTTTTAGCCACGGAAGCTGAGGACTGTTATGCAGAATTAGTGACCGCAGCGGGGCAGAAACTTCCCCTGGAGAAGCCTAAGCAGACCCCCAGCGGGTTCCTGCCCCCTGGATTCCAAGAGCACCCCTGCTTCTGTCCTGGGGGGTCCCCTGCCTGGATACACAGCTCTTGCCTCCAATCTGTGAGCCAACCTATATCCTCCCCAGTTAGCTCCAAGCACCCGAACCGGCGCAGGGATGCTGACCAGGAGGTGCTCTGGACATCAAGGAGGAGGTGGCCAAAGATCTAGGAGGCAGGGAGGAGGCTGGAGGGCGAATCTGGATGTTCTTAGCACGCAGGCGTGGAAGGTCCAGCCCACAGTGTGGTCCCACAGAGAGCGCGCACGGAGGGCCAAGAGAAGAGGGCGCGCTGGGTGGGTGGAGAAGAGGGAGAAACAGAGGAAGGAGGGGAGACAGGAGAGTGATCTCAGTGAAGAAAAGGCCCAGAGGTGGCCTCGAGGGAGCCGCCCAGGGAGGGGAGGGCTGGGAGGCCTCCCAGAGCCTCTGGAGGCTGCTGCCTGAGCAGGAAGGGTGGAAGCAGGGCCCAGGGCTGTGGATTCCAGGATGCGCCAGCACTCTCCTCGCGGCTGCAGGCCAGGCCTGGCTGAGTGGCACGAGAGCCCAGAGTGAGCGTTTAGCAACGTCCACCGCAAGCTGGCAGGGTTGTCGACGTCCGTGGAATCCAGCAAAATTAGGGCCCGCACTGTGGAGGTCTTTGGGGTTTTATTTTATTTGTCTCGTCATTCATTTTATTCTATTTTACAGAGGTACTGGTTCCAGAGGATTGGAGGGAAACAGGGAAACAGGGCAGAAGGCTTGGAGTGGACTACCCTTTCCAGATGTTTTGCTGAGGCCAGAGGGGGCGGGTTAGAGCAGAGGCTAAGGGGAAGTCCACGGAGCTGTTTGGAGTTGGTTTGTTGTTGATGATGCTGTTTACTTTCAGGGTGAGAGAAACTCGAGCGCATTTATACACAGAGAGAAGAGCCAGCAGTGAAAGTCGGGGGACAGGACACAGCAGAGATGTCACTGTCCGAGGGAGGGCCCCTCTGGAGCTGCAGGAAGAGCCCTCGGGAGTGCAGACGCGCACGCACACGCGCGCACGCACACACACGCACACAACCACGGGGTAGGGAAAGGGACCAAAAACACAAATGCAGAGCTGTGGGCTTGTCTGAGTGTGAGAACGTGTGGTATACCTCAGCACCAACAAAATAAAAAATGAACTCTAGAGTATTTTCTACAGAAAAAAAAAAGCCTAAAATTGACTCGAGAAGAAGTGGAAATAACCACCGGAAATTGGCAAGACCATCAAGGATCTATCCCTAAAACTGTCACCAGGCTCAGATGGTCTTAAGGTAGCTTCGGCCACATTTTCAGGGGACAGGTAAGTAGCAGAAATGGAGACCCCCCCCCCAAAGCGTAGAAGGTAGGACTCTCCCTGACTCTTCCACCAGCCCAAAGGGAAAAACCAACAGAAATCTGTTTCAACGTCCTGTGTTCCTTTATGAACACAAATGCAAAAATCTTAACTAAAATGTTAGGATTTCTTTTCTGCTTTCTATAAACTTCTCCAGTTGAAAGCTGAATTTGTTCCTTTTCAGTCTTTCTTGCCTTCCAATAATGTACTTAGCATATACATTTTCAATTATTCCTTTGGGATAGCACACAGACTTAGACTATTCTCACTGCTTCTTCATTTATAAATAGCTTGTAATTGCAGTTTTGATTTCCTCCTCTGGCCAAGAGTTATTTAGATGTCCTAAAACATCCAAGTGGTTAATTTTTATGTGACCTTCTTCCTCTTAATTTCTAAATGATTTCATTGTAGTCAAGGAATGTGAACTGCATGATTTCTGCTCTGTTAATCTATTAGATTTTTTCTCTTTTTTAAAAAGATCTTATTTATTTATTTATTTATTTATTTATTTATTTGACAGAGAGATAGAGAGGACAAGTAGGGGGAGTGGCAGGCAGAAGGAGAGGGAGAAGCAGGCTCTCCGCTGAGCAGGGAGCCCAATGCGGGGCTCAATCCCAGGACCCTGAGATCATGACCTGAGCCAAAAACAGATGCTCAACCAACTGAGCCACCCAGGTGCCCGATTTTTTTTTTCCAATTATGTAGGCTTCACGCCCAGTGTGGGGCTTGAACTTAACAACCCTGAGATTAAGAATTGAGTGTTCCGGGTGCCTGGGTGGCTCAGTGGGTTAAAGCCTCTGCCTTCGGCTCAGGTCATGATCTCAGGGTCCTGGGATCAAGGCCCGCATCTGGCTGCCTGCTCAGAAGGGAGCCTGCTTCCTCCTCTCTCTCTGCCTGCCTCTCTGCCTACCTGTGATCTCTCTCTCTCTGTGTCAAATAAATAAATAAAATCTAAAAAAAAAAAAAAAGAAAGAATTGAGTGTTCCACCAAGAAAAAAAGATTTATTTATTTATTTTAGAGAGAGGGGCGGGGCGGCCATGAGAATCATAAGCAGATTCCGTGCCCAACATGGAATCTGGCATCGGGCTTGGTCTCATGACCCTGAGTCAAAATCAAGAGTTGCAGGCGCCTGGGTGGCTCAGTGGGTTAAAGCCTCTGCCTTCGGCTCAGGTCATGATCTCAGGGTCCTGGGATCGAGGCCCGCATCGGGCTCTCTGCT
>LNAC01000410.1:1664-112632 GCA_002007465.1 Ailurus styani
GGGGAAAAAGCCATGAATCGAATCCGTTGCTTTTCCGTAGTTCTGGAGTTCCGCAATGTTTGGCAATCTTGAACTTGACTTTGACTGGATGGTTTTTTGTTTGTTTTTCTTTCCCTTGGTCTTCTGGGGGAGGGGCCTGTTGCTGTGATTCTCAAGTGTCTCTGCCTGAGGCGGATTCCCACCGCCCTCGCCAGGGGCCAGGCTACGTAATCAGCTCAGGTTCACTCTTGGGAGCTTTTGTTCCCTGGAAGCTTTCCGTTCCTCGTTGGAGGACGGGACTGAAAATGGCGGCTCCCAGTCTCTGACCTGGAGGAGCCGAGAGCCNTCTCCTGGTCTCCGGCCACTCTCCAAGCTCACCCAGCCTGTGACCGAGTGTCTCTGTCTCTGGTGCGGCCCTGTTTAGAATCTCCGAACCCGGCAGATTCCTGCAGCCGCTCCTGCGCCGCTCCTCCTGGAGGAGGAAGGAGGGGCTCTCTTCGGGTATGCCGCCTGTGGGGTCCCCGCTCACAGATCAGTGGCCCGGCTGTGCTTCAGATCACAGCCCAAGGTAACCCCGAGCTGAGAGACACCTCAGCTCAGCTCCGTCTCTCCCGCCGGCTTCTCTCTGAGACCTGGGAGCTCGGTCGCACTCAGACACCCCTGGTCTTTTTGTGTCCCCGTGGGTCCTGAGACCACACTGTCCCTGCAGGGGTTTCACCCCCCGCTTGGTCTCTGGGGCGACGTCCCTCAGTGGAGCCGACTTCTAACAGTTCCGAGTCTGTGCTCCGCTGCTCGCTCCCTTGCCGGCAGCCGGCCCCTCCTCCCAGGGTCTATCTTCCCGTCACCTCAGATTCACTTCTCCGCACGTCCTACCTTCCAGAAGGTGGTCAATTTTCTGTTCCTAGAATTGCTTCTCTTTTTCTCTTCGGTCTCTGGTGGAATTTGTAGGTGTTCAGAATAGTTTGATAGCTCTCTGGGTGAATTCCTGGGACCTGATGATAATCGGTCTCCTACTCCTCCGCCATCTTTCCGCTACCCCTGGATATAGTATTCTTGGCCACATAATTTTCTCATTTTGTGCTCTGAATATATCATGCCAGTCCTTTCTGGCCTGCCAGGTCTCTGTGGATAGGCCTGCTGCCAATCTAATATTTCTACCATTGTATGTTACAGACCTCTTGTCCTGAGCTGCTTTCAGGATTTTCTCTTTGCCTCTGAGACTTGTAAGTTTTACTATTAGATGACAGGGTGTGGATCTATTTTTATTGATTTTGAGGGGGGTTCTCTGTGCTTCCTGGATTTTGATGCTTGTACCCTTCACCAAATTAGGGAAATTCTCTGCTATAATTTGGTCCAATACACCTTCTGCCCCCCTCTCTCTCTTTCTTCTTCTGGGATCCCAATTAATTCTGATATTGTTTCATCTTACGGAATCACTTATCTCTTGGATTCTCCCCTCGTGGCCCAGTAGTTGTTTACCTCTCTTTTTCTCAGCTTCTTTGTTCTCCATCATTTGATCTTCTATATCACTAATTCTCTCTTCTGCCTCATTTATCCTAGCAGTAAGGGCCTCCATTTCTGATTGCAGCTCATTAATAGCTTTTTTTTTTTATTTCAACTTGGTTAGATTTTAGTTCTTTTATTTCTCCAGAGAGGGATTTTATTTCTCCAGAAAGGGATTCTCTAGTATCTTCCATGCTCTTTTCAAGCCCAGCTAGCACCTTGACAATCGTCATTTTGAACTCTAGTTCTGACATATTATTAATGTCCGCATTGATTAGGTCCCTAGCTGTCGGTGTTGTCTCTTGTTCTTTTTTTTTTCTTTTCTTTCTTTCCTTTTTTTTTTTGAGGTGAGTTTTTCCTCCTTGTCATTTTATCCAGATAAGAATAGATGAATGAGAGAACAAAATACTAAAAGGGTAGCAATGACCCCAGAAAAATATACACTAACCAAGCAGAAGAGACCTGAAACCAGAAAAAGGGGGGAAAACTACACACACACACACACACATTAGACCAGTGACTAGAACAGAGCTACACATTTGATTTTGGGTGAATTTTCATCTGTTAAAAGAAACTGCCTCCCAAAATTTTAAAGAAAGAAAAACTTATATGTATACAAAAAATAAGGGTAAACATGATAAAGGGATGGAAAGTGACTGTAAAGATGAAAATTTAAAAAGATTCTAAGAAAGGAAATAATAAGATAAGAAGTTGGCTGAAATGAAAGAAAAAAAAGAGGAAAGAATGTTGTCAGGCGGGAGACTAGAACAAAGCCATGTGCTAGATTTAGGGTATATTTTGATCTGTTAGAAGAAACTGTATCCCAAAATTTTAAAGAAAGAAAAACCTATATGTGTACAAAAAATAAGGTTAAATACAATGAAGAGATAAAATATGACTATAACAATGAAAATTTAAATTTTTTTTAAAAAGGTATTGATAAGAAAAAATAGTTAAAAAGGTTAAAATAGGGGGCGCCTGGGTGGCTCAGTTGTTAAGCGTCTGCCTTCGGCTCAGGTCATGATCCCAGGTTCCTGGGATAGAGTCCCACATCAGGCTCCCTGCTCGACAGGAAGCATGCTTCTCCCTCTCTCACTCCCTCTGCTTGTGTTCCCTCTCTCACTGTGCCTCTCTCTGTCAAATAAATAAATAAAATATTTTTTTAAAAAAGGTTAAAATAGGAAGGAGGGAAAATTTTTAAAAAATAGAATTAAAAAATTTAAAAATTTAACTTTGAAAGACTAAAGAATCATGGGGAAAGAGTCATGAATTCTACGTGTTGCTTTCCTCTAGTTCTGGAGTTCCACAGTTCTCATTGATCGGTGAACTTGGTCTTGGCTGGATGTTCTTGCTTACCTCCTGGGGGAGGGGTCTGTTTCAGTGATTCTCAAATGTCTTTGCCCAAGGCAGAATTGCACCACCCTTGCCAGGGGCCAAGCTAAGCAATCTGCCTGTGTTAGCTCTCAGGAGCTTTTGTTCCCTGAACGCTTTCTGTACAGCTTTGAAGGACAGGAATGAAGATGGCGGCCTCCTAATCTCTGGCCCGAAGGAGCCGAGAGCTCGGGGCCCCCCTCCTCAGTGCACTGGCAGAGAAAAGCAGTCAATCCCTCCCATCTCCCTGGTCTCCGGCCATACTCTGAGTTCACCCAGCCTGTGACTGAGAGTTTCTACCTCTGGCGTACAGCCCTGTTTAGAATCTCCAAACCCAGCAGATTCCTGCAGCACCCTCCCGCACCACTCCTCCCAGAGGAGGAAGATGTGTCTCCCCAGATCTTCCATTTGTGAGGTCTCCACTTGAAGAGCAGTAGCCCAACTGTGCCTCAGATCGTGGTTTAAGGTAACCCCAAGCTGAGAGCTCACTTCTTGGCTCTGTCTCTGCCACCAGCTTCCCTGCTCTGATACCTGGGGGCTCTGCCACACTCAGGAATGCTTGGTCTTTTCGTGACACCCATGGATCCTAAGACCACACTGTCCCCATGAGGGCTCCACCCTTACCTCCCCTCCCCCCCCCTCCGCTTAGCCTCTGGAGCAACGTCCCTCAGTGGATCAGACTTCTAAAAGCTCCGATTTTGTGCTCTGCTGCTCTACTGCTTGCTGGGAGCCACCCTCTCCCCCTGCAGTCTATCTTCCCATATATTACCTCAGATTCACGTCTCCATTCATCCTACCTTCCAGAAGGTGGTCATTTTTCTGTTTCTAGAATTGTTGCTCTTCTTCTCTTAGATCTCCTGTTGAGTTTGTAGGTGTTCAGAATGGTTTGATAACTATCTAGCTGAACTCCTGGGACCTGATGATACTTAGGTCTCCTGTTCCTCTGCCATCTTGCTCCTCCCCATGAAACACAAGCAATTCTGACCTCACCCCCACACCTCTGTGTGCTAACATACCTTTTAAGGTAAAAAAAATACCTTATTGTTTTTTATATCAGTACATTCTATTGGGAGATTAAACAAAACCCTACTAACACTGATTCCCTTTAGAAGGCAGGATTGGCGGACAGGACAGGGGAGGGGCAGTACTTAACACTTTTGATTCCATACCTTTCGGGTACTCTTAAATTTTTAAAATTATTTTAAAGGGAAAAAATAAAACCATAAGAGACTCCTAATCTCACAAAACAAACTGAGGGGGGTTACTGGGGGGTGGGAGGGTAGGGATAGGGTGGATGGGTTATGGACATTGGGGAGGGTTTGTGAAAGATGTAAGCCTGATGATTCACAGACCTGTACCCCTGGGGCAAAGAGTAAAAAATAATAAATAAATAAATAAATAAATAAATAAATAAATAATAAAGGGAAAAAATATCTGAGGGTGTGGGAAAGAGGAACGAGCACAGGAAACAATGTCAGAAAGTATCCAACTATACCCTGGTTTGCTCCATGATCTGAGACAAGTCACATCCTCTCTCTGTGTATTGATTTTTTTTTAATCTATAAAATGGGAAAATGAAAATGCCAATCTGACAGAATGGCTTACAGTGGGAATGAGATGACAGCTTTGTGGAACGTAACTCACCATTTGCTATCTATATTGTCCACGTGCACACACAGGTACAGGGCTGCCATTGAGGCAGAAGATGAAACTCCACTGCCCTCAAGCCCACCCTCTCCACCTCTGCCCTTTCTGCCCTAGAAAGTCTGTGCCAAGTCCAGGTGGGAATGGCCCTGTGAGTCTACCTGAGGGTCCTCATTCCTGCAGGATTGAGTGAGCTGGGTCCTTCCTGGCTGTAAGGAATGGGTTGTATTCAGTGGTTCCAACTGTTTATTATCCAAGGTGGACCTCTGTGTACCAGCCCCTATTGACTGGTCTAGCGTTGGCACATACTAAGTGTTCACTGGATGTATGAATGAATGAATGTACGGATGAATGATCAAATGTGAGTGGAAGGAAATTCAGCCCTCACTCAATTCAATTTCCTTAATCTATGAAATGGGAATTAGGCTAAGATCTTCTCTACCCTAAAAGTCAATGCAAGTGATATAAGTAAAACAAAGCCAATCAGCTCCAGGAATGGGAGGGAAGGTCTTCTCAGTGCTGAGGGCAGTGCCAGTGGTCTTTGGTCAGAGGCGATTTTGCCCCCACTGGTGGGACATTTGGCCATGTCTGAAATCACTCTTGATTGTCACATGGTGGCAGGGGTGGGGGTGCCTACTGGCACCCAGTGGCTGAAAGCCAGGGATGCTCTTTTATGCATATCCTACAGTGCACAGTGTAGCCCCTTGTGCCCCAACAAAGAAAGACGCAGAAGTCATAGGACTAACCAATGTTCTTCGAGGCAGTCTAGGTGGTCCTGGTTTTGTTTCTGACTTTGTTTGATGTGTTCCAATGTGTTTTTTCCAGCCTCGAATAGCCTGGTGTCCTTCCTGCTGCTAACATACTGTGTGACCCTGGCAGCCCATTTCCCCTCTCTGAACTTCAAGTCCCCTCTCTGGGCAGTTTGTAACCACGAATTTTGAAGATGTGATATTTCATTATTGATTTTGTCCTTATTGGACAATTTCTTCTTGAGGAATGTGAAGGTATGAGAAACCACTAACTGAATGGGGCATTATTAATGAGGATTAGACTAGTAAGCAACAGTTTTGTAGTCCACTTTACCAAAAATACACCCACTGACACACCAGCCAGTCCTGCCTCCTGAAAGTCCTCCCTATGAATGGTCTGATGTGGGAAGAATTGGGAGACCCAAAGGGGTTCCATGACTCAGTTAGTGAATGAAGTACTTCCATGATAGCAAACGTGTGTGTGCTTTCCCTTGGCCTCTCCATCACTAAGTATTAAAGGAAGCGGTTAAACCCAGCTCTTTCCGTAAATATTTTTTTTCACTTAAGACGATATTAAATATTTATTATACACATTTTGGAAAATACCAAAAGGTAAAAGGAAGAAAACTCATGCCACCCAGAGACATCCAGGGCCACATTGTTTGTGCCATTCTTACAGTAACATTGTAGGGGCACCTGGGTGGTGGGTTGAGCATTCGACTCAGGTCATGATCTCAGGGTCATGAGATCGAGCTCAGCATCAGGCCCCAAGCTGGGCATGGAGCCTGCTAAAGATTCTCTCTCTAGGGGTGCCTGGGTGGCTCAGTTGTTAAGTGTCTGCCTTTGGCACAGTTCATGGTCTCAGAGTTCGGGAATCGAGTCCCGCATCCAGCTCCCTGCTCAGCAGAGAGTCTGCTTCTCCCTCTCCCCTTGCCTGTCCCCACTCCTTGTGCTCTTTCTCTCTCTCTCTCAAGTAGGTTAAAAAAAAAAGATTCTCTCTACCTCTCCTTCTGCCCCCCCTGCACTCTCTCTCATATATATATAAATAATATATACTATATATTATATAATATAGTATACTATATACTATACTATATACTAATATCTATACATAATACTATATTATACTATATAGTATATAGTATACAATACTATATAGTATATTGTAGATACTATGTAGTATATATTATATATATGTATATAAGACAGAGAGAGTGCAGTGGGGCAGAAGGAGAGGTAGAGAGAATCTTTTTCTTTTTTATAGTCTTTTAAAATATATTTTTATATATTTTACATTTATATCTTATATATATTTATATATTTTATATATATTTATATTTTATATTTATAAAAATATTTTACATATTTTTATACTTTTTAATAATCTTTTCTTAAATTTTTTATACTATATACATAGTAACAGCATTACAGACAGTGACTCCATTTACCGTGGCGAGCAACGAGGAAGGCGTAGAATTGTTGGATCAATATGTGGTACGCCTGAAACAAATAGAACAGTGTATGTTAGTAAAAAAACTTTTAAATTAAATTCAAAAATTAAAAAAAAATGAAGTCTGGTATCGCTTACAGTAAAACGAAGCCCAACAAAACAGCAGCTCTGCGTCGCAATTTGTCTTAGTTGGTTGTTCCAGTCATTTTCATACACACCATAGAATTTTACATCTTGCTCTTTTCAGTGCACATTATAGCAGAAGCATTCCCCAGCTGTGGCTTCCTGGGCTTCCCGCTCCATCCCTGCGTGCCCGCGCTGGGATAGGCTGTCTCCAGTCATTCTGCTGCCGCGGAGCAGCTCCGATACAAACCCTCAGCCTCAGAGCGCATGGTGCGTTTTCGACTCTAATGGGATGCTTCCCTGTCTAGTCTCCCCACCTCTCCCATCAAAGTGAGAAGAGGGAAAAAGGGAGAGGGGCTCCCTCCCCATCTTCAGTGGGAGAACAAATGCTCAGTCATCTTCAGCATGCCGACTGGAGAAGCAAAAGCAACCTCTCTATGTATTTAATTAAAGCCCCATCTCTTCTGTTGGATATCCGTATTTGGTTATTGGTGTGTGTCCGTCTTCTGGGGGTGCCTGGAGCCTTGACTCTCTCATCCTGAGTGCCAACCAGCAGAGAAATGTCACTCATTAATTGGCGGGCAGCACTGGAATGGGGCACTGAATGCACATGATAAAGGCAGAATCAGCTAGATGTGACTAGGATGATTGAACGTTGTAGGTACTCTGAAAAAAGAAGAGTTCATTTAATCCAGTGGTCACTGGGGGCCCTGGGAAAAGCCGGCCTGGTAGAGCAAGTGATTAAGTCTCTGGATCTCAAAGGCCCTGGAATCCCATTCTGACTAATTCCCGCTGGGACCTGGTTTTGCGTGGCACTCCCCCTGGCCAGCATCCCGGCTGAGAACAAGGCCTTCTGGCTGTGAACACTGCAGATCACAAACACTTGTCTTTCTTGAACATGGCCTTGAATTTGGAGCCAGCCAGCAAGATCCCATGGGTGAACCCTGAGGAACAGGCAACATGGGGGCGAAGAAGGAAATTTACCTGGTGGTTCCACGACGCCCCTTGACAGTTAGGTCTTCAGTGGGAAAGAGCTGACTCAGCCCAGTCAGATCTACTTCCTAAAAGGCCGAATTGCTGCTATGGTTAGCACCTGTTGTACCATGGGGAGCCCAGAGCTGGGCACAGGGGCAATAGGGAGGAAGCTGATCGTAAACCCCTTTCTCTTGCATTCCTTCCTTCTCTTGTGGGCTGTGTTGGATCTAGACAGGTGGGAGTGGCCAGGGGAGATCACAGGCCTTGGAAATCATCATCACCTGAGGCCCAGACCTACACCTAGTTTCCTGCTACCTGCAACTTACAACACCTTAAAGGCAAAACTAACCATGAGTAGAAAGTCAGGCAAGATCACAGGTTCCAGAACGAGCTCTTCTGATCAGTCTACTGATAAGAGTCAACCAAGGGGCTTTAACAGTCCCCCACTTTCAAGCTTTACCCCTGGAGATTCCGGTGTCAGAGGTCTGGCAGGGGAGACTAACAAATGTGCATTTTAACAAGGAATGCAGGGAGGGGGGAAGGGCATCATCTGGGAGATTTGAAAAACACTATAGTCCACCCAGCAGGGAAGCAAAACAGTGGCGGGTTGGAGGGTGGCCTTTGAAGGGGGCCACTGCTTCCAGCTGAGGAGGAGAGACTGTCCATGATAATAGTACCCCATGATACTTAACAGAGCTGTTAGCACAGTCTTTGGGATCAGGAAAACCGGGGTTGGAAACCCAGCTTTGCTGTGTGACTTTGGAAGGTTAACTTAGTGTCCCACATCCTCACTTTGCTCATCCATACAATGGGAAAATTTTTTCCCTCGAGAAAGAATAAAATGAGGTAATGGGTAAAAAATCATTTAGCACATGCCTGGCATGTACGCACCACTCAGCAAAGCAATCAAAAATAAAACATTGTTAAGTATCACTATTATTATGGCCAAGGGCACGCTGATGTGCTTTATATCATTCATCATTGCTCCTTCCCCTCCCTCACTTGTAATCAAGGGGACATTTTTGTGAAAGGACTGGCAGAAACTAACACAGTCACAGGACCCAGCAAAACTCACAAGCCAGTGTCATGATTGAAGCACTCACTCTGCCCTCTCTAGATTAACAAAAGGCTCCAAGAATAATTGCCAATTACCTGCTCATGCCCCAGATCAACAGAGTCCAAGTTGGAAGACCTGACTAGTGTGACCTAGACTGTCTGCCCACTTGACACAGACAGAGAAGATGGAGAGAAGATGAAACCCACACCGTTATGCTAGGGAGGAGTGGTCGAGGTTGGAGCACCACCTGGGTCCCTCAACCCCAGGGGCATCCAAACTCTGTGCATCGAACCACTGCTGGTACTTGGGAGCCAGATGTCCTGACCCCTCACCCTCCTTCCTCTCTTTTGGCCCCTTCCCTTTCTTCTCACTGCACAGTCTGCAGAGATGGTCAACATCAATCATTTAACAAAAGCGACAGCACCCACAAAAAGCGCAGCTCTCAAGCAGACCCACGTCTGAGCTCATCCTATGGGGTAGATGGGGTAGCTCTCTTAAGCAGAAGAGGCTTATTGGATTTGCCCAGCCTCATGTAGCTAGGGCACTGTGGAAGGCAGGATTCAAATCCTGGTCTAATTCTGAAGCCTCGATGCTTCCCACCTTGGACCAGTAAAACTGCTCTGCCCCTGAATGACCTTGATCTGCCCTGGGGTCATGCATTTACCCTATCCTCCCCCAGACCGGCTCCTGCCCTCACTCAGCTGGGAGCCCCGAATGCACTCTGGCTGGTAATCAATGTGACACAACAGGAACATTTGTCGATGCCAGTTGCAAACTGTTGCAGTCTATATAGATTAAGCCACTGCCACCGACTCCATGAAAGTAAATGAGCCTTTCCGACGGCAGCAGAAATAAATTTAAATGACAGTGCTGAAGGGCCCAGAGACTGTGGCTGAGTGAGTGTCTGTCTGCAGAAAATCGACTAGGACAGCTATCAGTCCCAGGGCTTCTACCCCAGGATGTAATTCCTCTCTATCTCGAGATCATCACCGGGGATACTCTGATGGCTCCGGCTTCCCACTGAAGGGCGCCAATACAATGACAATAGGAAAGACAGTGACAGCAACTGGCAGGCACTAGGCACTCACTGTGGGTGAGGCACCCACAGGTACATGTATGCAAGTATGCTTCACCCACGTCAACCTATTGAACAATGACGACCCTGGGAAACAGGGTGCAATAGCCCTGCTTTACAACTGGGGAAACTGAGGCACAGGAAGGTCAAAGCCACATGCCAGCTTGCAACTGATGGAAGTGGGTCTCAGGTGAATGCAGGGCATCTGAGGCATGAGTCTGCCAAACAGCTGCCAGGGCCGGCCCTTGTTTAAAATCACTAGGTGGTTTTACATTCAAGGCAAAAATAAATCACACAGAGCAGGATATAGAGTGCCCACCGAGGCCTGGCTCCACGACCACCCTACCTCACTGGCTTTCTCTCCAGTCACCCTCTGTCTGCTTCCCCTCGTATTCCTCTTTTGTGCTCCCCTCAACCAGGCCTCCATGCTCTTTCTGCCTCCCTCTGTTCTGAACCTGTCTTGTGGTTCTGAATCTTCAAATCTTTCTGTGTCTCCCACGAGGTCAGTTTTTAATTATTTATTAAAAAAAGAAAAGTTGTCCCCGGCCAACCCCAGGACGATATAACCCTGAGCCAGGGCACACAGCTTGGAAAGAGGAGTGTGGGCTTGTTACAAATCCCACTCATCCTTTGGGGGACGTGCTTGTGCAATGAACAACCTGCTTAACTGTACATGGTGGTCCTGCCCCACAGACTGAGTTAGAGGCCTGTTCTCTGTGCCCTGTTAGCATGCAGAGCTTCTCTCTTTTTAAGTATCTATCACACCAAATATGATTATTTCTCCTTTCCTATTACCCCTTTCAGTACATAAACAACTGGCATATGAGACTTGTTCCCTTGGTTTCTGTAACCCTAATGCTTAGCTGGGGCCTGGCAGGATCAAGGGTAAGTCTCCGTGGTCAGCAAAAGGAAGAAAGGAAGGGAGCCTGAGAGAGAAAGGAAAGGAGGGAGGGAGGGTCAGGAGAGAGGGAAGGAGGCCGCCCCCATATCTGTCCAGGCATCTTGGCAAACTTTGGGCACCACCCTAAGCCCCCAAGTCAGGAGGTGGAGGACCTTAGCCCCAACCTCAGCCCCAGGCTAACAGGTGTCTTTTCTCCTCTTCCGCAGATGCGCCCCGGGAAGGAGACACTGGTCCTTCGGGTGCTTCCCTTCTGCCCTCAGGAGCGTTGGGGAGCAGCAATCTGAGCAAAGAGAGCCTCGGAGAGAGAGTGACTACGGCCCCTCTGAGTCCAGTGCAGTCGGGGGAAGACCTTCGAGAGCTGGGGCTGGAAGGGGCAGCCCCCTCGGCCGCCCTGTCCACGCGGCTGCCCGAGGAGGCCCCGACCAAGCGCGCCCTCCCCTCTGGGAAGAAGCTGCCTTCGCTCAAGCAGGTGAACTCGGCCAGGAAACAGCTGCGGCCCAAAGCCACCTCCACGGCAGCTGTCCAGAGGTCGGCATCCCTGCCTGCCTCCTCCGGCCTGGGCCTCCTCTCCTCCGCCGCCACTAAGAAGCTCCGCCCCCCGGGAGACCCCGAGCCTGCCTCCTCCGAGGAGCCCCTCTGGCTGGACCGCAAGGCAGGTGCGGTCCCCACGACGCCCGCACCCCTGCAGATCTCCCCCTTCACCTCGCAGCCCTATGTGGCCCACACGCTCCCCCAGAGGCCAGACCCCGGAGAGTCCGTGGCGCCTCATGACGCCCCTGAGGCTCCCCCCGAAGATGCCAGTCCCATAACCTTGATGGACAAAGGTGAGAACGAACTGACCGGGTCAGCCTCGGAGGAGAGCCAGGAGACCACGACATCCACCATCATCACCACCACAGTCATCACAACTGAGCAGGCCCCCGGTACGCAGCCCCCAGACCCTCCAGCCCTCCTGCTGCAGCCGCAAGGCACCCACTCTGGGCAGGCCATGGCGGGAGGTGGGCCAGGGAGATCTGGGTCCCACCATCGCTTACCACCTATTGAGCACTGACCTGAGCTTGACCCCGTGGCTCAGAATTACTATCCCCATTTTAAAGATGGGACAACTGAGACTCAGAGACATCAAACAATTTGTCCAAGGCCACGCAGCTAGAGTGGGATTCAAACCTTGAAGCTTTGAATGGAATCCTTTAACCTGCCCGAAGGCCCTAGCCTTTTCAAAGTCCTTTTTTTTTTTTTAAGACTTGTTGGTTTATTGAGAGGGAGAGAGTGCACCTGAGGGGAGGGACAGAGGTAGAAGGAGAGAGAGAATCTTAAGTAGACTCCCCACTGAGCATGGAGCCTGATGCAGGTCTTTGGGCATCACCCCGAGACCACCACCCAAGCCAAAACCAAGAGTCTGACACTCAACTACCGTGCCAGCAGGCACCCCTCAAAGTGCTTTTATTTTGACCATTACATGTACTTGACTTGATAAAATGCACCTCTGTGTCCCAGTCTTAATTCTGTCTTCTTTTCTGTCCTCAAACAGAAAAGATAGACACCAGCTGTCTGTGGTAGATTTTGGACAAATGCATAATGGCTTCTCTTTAGAAAGTGTAAGCTCTGGGTTTGAATCCTGCTCTCTGTGCAAGCTTCGCCCAGACACTGCCCCTCTCTGAGCTTTGGTTTATGTATCTCTAAAATGGGGATGAAATGTCAGGCCCTACAAGGATGAATGGGGTCAGCCCTGTACAGCAGCTAGGATTGTACCTAGGGGTATGAAGTAAACAATCAGCCTGTGTCACCTATTACAGTTTTGATTATCATGTTGATTCTGGGGACTGAAGAGTTAGCAGCAGTGGGAGGGAGGGGGACAGGAAAATGCAGGTGTCCCAGAAGCCCAGAGCCACCCTGCAGCCCATGTGAGACATGACATCTGAGCTGTCCTCCATGTCCTAATGAAAGTCCTTCCTCCAGCTCCCTGCAGTGTGAGCTTCTCCGATCCTGAAGGGTACATCGACTCCAGTGACTACCCACCACTGCCCCTCAGCGGCTTCCTGGAGTGTATGTACAATGTGACGGTCTACACTGGCTATGGTGTGGAGCTCCAGGTAACTGTAGAAAGGCACCTGGACAGTGCCTGCTTCTTCCAGTAGGAAGTCTCTGGAAGGTTATCTGATTCAGACTTACTGTTATCATCCTAACTGCTTTGGTTCCTTCTTTGCCCTAAGCAGGGCAAATTGAGCTGGGCTTTGTTGAATTAATAGGAGTTCCTGACTCAGTGCACAGCTGAAATAGGCATACATGGAGGAGGGGGAACTGTTGATAAATTGTGGGAGAACTGTTGATAAATTGCCTTCTGTGACTCAGAAGGCAAGTCCTCTTATACCCTATTTCAAACACAGATACACACACACACACACACACACACACACAGCCCCACTAGTTCAATTTGATTCCTAAACTTTTGCCTGTAAGCTAAGAATGGAAAAGCAGAGTGGCATAGTGCTCAAACATCTGGGTTTAAGTCCCAGCTCTGTCAGTGAAAGTTGTGTGACTCTGGGCAAGGGACGTTACCTCTCTGAGCCTCGGTCTCTCCATCAGTAAAATAGAGATGATAATACTACCACTTTACAGGTTTTCAGGATGGTACAAATATGACATTCATCCAGAGAGCCTAGCTCAGTGTATGCTACCAAATATTATCCTCACCCTAGTTCCTGACATTCCCCAATTGACCCCTCCATTTTTAAAAAATGGAACAAGGAGGGGTGCCTGGGAGTGGGGAGCTGTCTAGTTCACTGCCCCACAGGAGAGGACAGGAAAAGAAAGCTGGTACCAAGTCATGGTGGCAGACCCTTTCAGGCCAGGGTTAAAGGTCTGGATATGTACCTTTTTCTAATGGACAATAAAGAGCCATCAAAAGTTTTTGAACTGGGTTGGCTGTGACCTAACCAGAACTTTATTTTGGGATGTTTTCTGGACTTGAATGGGGAGTATAAAAGATAAACTCCTCAGCAGCAGGAGCTGTGGTCTTTGCAGCCCCCAGAGCTTAGCACAGTGTGTAGCAAATAGTAGATACCTCCCAAATGTTCATGGAATTAAAATGAGCTGGAGGAAAGTTACAGTCCATCTGAATCTGGCACTCAGTGGTCCTTTTCCTTCTAACACTATATGGAGCTCTTTATCAGCCACAGAATTCCTTCACTGAGCACCTACTATGTACCAGTCATGGCTATTTACACTGGGGGATATGGGTGTGTGCAAACTAATGCAGTACCTCACCTAAAGGAGTTCACTGTTCTATGATTGAGACAGACATACTTAGAAGACATTAGAATACCATTTGAAAATGTCTCTAGTGCGTGTTTATAGGGGATGTTGTAACATCCCAGTGGAGGGATGGACAAGCTTTTTGGTAGTCAGGGAAGGTCTCACCACAAAGGGCAATTTTAGTGGGGCTTTGGCGAATGAATAGGAGTTTGTCAAAAAGGAAAAAAAAGAGTAAGGTGTACGATCTGCAAGAGGAAAGGCTCATGGGTGAGGCCAGCCCTGCTTGGGTGAGAGGCAAAGGGGCTGGGGTCCCAGGCCCCACTAGGAGAGGCATAAAAATCCAAACTGGACACTGGGAACTGACTAAGGTCCCAACCAGCCATACTCCATTTATATAATGCCTTTGTATACAACTGAAGTATCCCCCCCTTTTTCTCCTCCAAACCTGGAAAGTGGACTTAGAAATAAAGTATGCATTTCTTTGCGGAAGTTATGGAGTTAGAGCCACTGTTTTACAGCATAAGAGAGTGGCCCTGAGAATGCTCTAGAAATGAGCCCCCCCCCTCTTACCAGTTCATGCAGAAAGGGGAAGAATGAATTCAACCTACATAAATATTTATTGATCCCCTGCTACATCCCAAGCACTCTTCTGGGCACTGGGGGCACAGAACAAATGGGGGGAAAATGCCTTCTTTTGTGGAGCTTACATTCTGGTGGAATGTCGTATTCTGTCTTCCTGGAGTTTGGGCTTCAGGCACAAGCAGATCAAGCCCTTGCCCTACCCCCACCATCCCCAGGAGAACTTAACTCAGCTGCCGGCATGCAGGAGGCCCTCTCACAGGACTCATCCATGGACACTTACTGATTTTTAGAACACCCTTGCCCTGCAGCTTGGCTTCAATCTGGTCCCTCAGTCCTTGGGGAGATGAGAGGAGCCTAGATGTTTCCAAGGGGGCCTGTCTGTCCCCCTGACTTGGGGCTGGCTGAGGGCTGCTGTGTTGGCATAGCCTGGGGTCCTCTGGCAGCCGTGCAGCCTGGAAGGGCCCTGTCTCAAACACAGCTCAGAGTTTCTCTCTGTCTACCCCTGCCTGTCCTCAGGTGAAGAGCGTGAACCTGTCTGACGGTGAGCTGCTCTCCATCCGCGGGGTGGACGGTCCCACCTTGACTGTCCTGGCCAACCAGACTCTCCTGGTAGAGGGACAGGTTATCCGAAGTCCCACCAACACCATCTCTGTCTACTTCAGGACCTTCCAGGACGATGTCCTTGGGACCTTCCAGTTGCACTATCAGGGTAAGCTGACACCAAGGCTAATGAGGGGGCCGGGCGGGCAGTTGTTTGCCTCAGTTTCCCTCTGGAGCCAAGAATTTTCAAACTTTTTGTGCCAGGGATCCCTCAAGCAGTTTGTCAAAACCCCTGGACCCCTTCTCAGAACCATGTTTTTGGAAGCATAAAATAAAACCTACGTGATTAAAAAGGAAACCAGTCAGGTTGAATTACAGTTGTCAAAATATTGTTTTAATCTGCAATGTCATAATCCATGTGCTTCTTTATTAACACATTAAATAATAATCTCCCCTGGCAGCTCTGATAATTATTGTAATTTCAAAGTACTGAGGAACATAAGAAATATGTCAAGATATCTACTATGATATGAACATATCTCTATTTCTCTTGGTGACGAAGTCACAGCTTCTATAAATAGGTCATAGTCTGTTGCCTGTATACATAATTGAAGGAAATACCACCATTCAGTTAAAGGTAAATAGAAAAGCAGCAGGCCACTTTTTCCTATTCAGATCCACAGATCCTGAATTTCATAAATGAATCCTCAGGGAAGTCCATGGATTTCTGCTAAAGAGCTTAACCCCCCAGGGGTCCGTCTCTCTCTTTTCTTCTGCAATATTTCTTTCTTTCCTTTTTGTCTGTTTCTGAGACTCCTCCCTTGCTTTGTTCATCTTAGCTTCTCTCTCCCTTCCTTCCTTCTTCCTTCTTGGTCCCCTCCTTCTTTTCTTGCCTCTTCTTCCTTTCCTTCTCTCCTTCTCTTCTTTCCCTTCCTCCATTCTCCCTTCCTTCTGGCTGGCTCTCTCTCTCTCTCTCTCTCTCTCTCCCTCATCCCATTTCCCCCACCCCTGGAGCCCTTCCCATGACCTCAGGTTACTTTCCTGAGCCAGAAGCTCTTCTGTGTCCTTGCCAGATACCTGCACAGAGAGTGGAGTCCACCCTCACACATCTGGATATTTGGGCACCATCCATGTTGGCATCAAACTGACTGAATATCTGGAAAAGCAGTTCTCTTGAAACTTTGCCTTTGGGTGTTTCTGAAACAGGGGGATGAGTGTCTATGAGATTACCCACCTCATCACCACTTTCCAAGACCGAGACTCCCCCCTGTTGTCTTGTTCAGTACAGAATGGGAGTAAATAAATAGCTTGTAGAGCCCTTGGGTTGAATGTAATACTCCCAGTGAGTTCTGGAATCATCCATACCTCATGCAGCGGGAGTGGTCAGACCACGCAGACAAAAGGGGAGCCTAAGAAGGATTTCACATCCTCTTAGGAAAATTGAGGAGCTCAGCACAGCCCCCTAGAGCCTTCTACTGCCCCCAGCTAGATGTTGGACTAACGAGGCTCTTCCTCAGTGTTTCCTGTTTAATCCTTACTACCACCGGTGAGGTAGGGACTATTGTCGACTCCACTGGAAAGACGAGGAGAACCAAGTTCGGGGCACTCTGTCCCTTTCTCAAGGTCACAGTTTCTAAGGGATGGATGAAGTACATAAACTCACATGGGTCTCCTCCAAAGGCCATGCCTGTGTGGGCCAAGATGCTTATTTTCAAGCTGTCCTATCCTTTGGCATTTCCTGAAGAGCCGTTTACTCTAGTTCTTGTCCAAGCGTGTGTGCATTTTTAACAAACACGGAAGATGCTCATGCCTGTAGGACTAAACCCACCTGACTCACAGAACCTCTCCTACCCCCAAGGAGAACTCAGTTCTGCATCCACGTGGAGAGAGCCTCACATGAGGTGTGGGAACTTATTTTTTCACCCCAAACCTGTGATCTCTGGTTAGACAGGGTGGGGACCTTGGAGCCCAGAAAAAGTGTCCATCTGGCAGTCTCCTCATCATATGATGAATGAGAGTTCCAAAAATACCCACATACTGCTACCCCCCCCCCAGTGCTCTGGAGCCCCTGGGGGCCTCATCTTTTCTCCTCAGTGCAAATTGGCTCCCAGGATGTGGGTCACATTCTTCTTCTCCACGCTCCTAAGGGATGACCGTCTGCCTTTCTTCCAGCCTTCATGCTGAGCTGCAGTTTTCCTCGCCGGCCTGACTACGGGGATGTCACGGTGATGGACCTGCATCCGGGCGGGGCGGCCCACTTCCACTGCCACCTGGGCTATGAGCTCCAGGGTGCCAAGACACTGACTTGCATGAATGCCTCCAAGCCCCACTGGAGCAGCCAGGAGCCCGTCTGTTCAGGTACACTCCCACCTCGCCAGACCAGACATAGATAGTCCCCTCAGAGGTGAGACACCAACCCCAGGGCATTAGACTGACCTTCCCCAGCCCAGGGGAAGAGACTGCCAGATGGACAGATGGACAACCATGGCCATTGGAATCTTTAGTTTGCAAAAAGGCACACATTACCTAGAATTTACCATTAGCCATGTTTAGCAGATCTGAAACACGGTGCAACCATCACCACTCTGTAGTTCTAGAACATCTCCATCACCCCCAAAAGGAAACCTTGTACCCATTGGCACTCGCTCCCCATCTTCCCCTCCCCCACAACCCTTGGCAACCACCACCATGCTTTCTGTGTCGACGGATGTGCCTATTCTGGACATTTCATGCAAAGGGGATCTTACAATACCTGGTCTTTTGCAACTGGCTTCTTTTGCTCAGGATCGTGTGTTTGAGGTTCACCCATGTCGTAGCATGGGTCAGTACTTTGTTCCTTTTTATGACTGAGCCATATCCCCTTGTGTGGCTCTGCCCCATTTTATCAGTGTATTCACTGGTGGACGTGGAGTTTTTCCCACTTTTTGGCAATGATGAATAACACTACTGTGCACATCTGTGTACCAGTTTTTGTGTGGATGTATGTTTGTTTGTCCTGGGTCCATACCCAGGAGTGGAACCTCTGGATCCTATGGTAATTCTCTGGTTAACTTTTTAAGGAATTGTCAAACTGTTTTCCGCAGAGGCTGCACCATTCAGCTTTCCCACCTGACTGTGTGTGAGAGTTTCTCTGTCTCCACATCCTCACCAGCATTTCTGATGTTACACGTTTTCTTTTTATGATTCTAGCCATCCTGGTGGGCATGAAGCTTTCTCATTGTGGTTTTGATTTGCATTTCCCTGATGGCTAACGATGCTGAGTGGCTTTCCTGTGCTACTTGGTCATTTGTAGATCTTCTAAGAGAAGTATCTATTCAAGTCTTTTGCCTGTTTGGCTTTTTTTAAATTTTGTTATTTGTCGTTTTGCTGTTGTTGTTTACATATTCTGGATATTAGACACTTATCAGGGATATGATTGATAAATATCTCATCCTGCCCTGTGGGTTGTTTTTTGACTTCTTTTTTAAAAATTTATTTATTTATTTACTTGAGAGAGAGAGAACAGAGGGAGGGGAAGAAGGAGGGGAAGAGAGAGAATCCACAAGCAGACTCCCCACTGAGCATGGAGCCCAACTCGACTCGGGGCTCGAACCCAGGACCCTGAGATTATGACCCGAGCTGAAACCAAGAGTCAGGTGCTTCACCAACTGCACCACCCAGGCGCCCCATGTTTTTTCCCTTCTGGCTAGTGTGTTCTGACGCAGAAAATCTTTTCATGTTGACAAAGTGTAATTTATCTATTTTCTTCTTCTGTGGCTATGCTTTGGGTGTGCCTGCTGCCACACTTTGAACCCAGTCAGTAGATGCTAAGACACTACCAGGGCTGCTGCAAATGTTTGTAGCAATGTTACATTATGAGAACCATTACCTCTGTATTACAGATGAGGAAACAGAGGCTTATGGAGGTGAAGTCACTTGCCCAAAGCCAACAGGCAGAAATTGAAATGAGTCCAGAGCCCTTCTCTCCTGAGCTATTTTTCTCAAAGCACAAGATGATTACAGATGCATAATCCTGGGCCCCCTACAGGACCAGCTGAATCAAAATCTACATTTTAGCATGCCTTTGTGTGATTCTCATGCACATTATAGATTGAGGAGCTTGGGGTTACACACTGTGCCTGTACTGTTAGGCATAGCCTTGACTGTCCTCAGCTATCAAGAGAGCAAAACCCTATTAGATGCTCAAAAGTTCCAATGGTGGTCAGGAGAGCATAGGTCATCTGTAATAACTGAGCACCTACTATGTGCCAGGCCATGAGCCATAAACAAAGAAAATACTGGGAATAATAATAATAAATGTTTCCTTCCTTACAGGCATTCAGAGTCGGGGGAAACTGAAAGCAGATGAGGCCTGATGACATGTTCTGAGATTTGATTGTTGCAGTATTGTTCCCCCAAGGCCCTTCAGAATTTTTCTTCTTTGCTTTTTAACAAAAGGAAAAAATCCAAACTATAGAGCAATTGGGCTCTGTGCCTCTCTCACGTTAATTTTTATCTATCTGTGAAATCAGAGAGGAATTAAGCCTCAATTTGTGCTAAGAAAGATGGATGGGGAGCCACGGCTGGCAAATTGAAGCCAAACAGAGCCATCAGTTGGCTTAATAAGGCAAGGAAGGGGAGCAGAGAGGCAACAGATGAGCGGCAGCTTGGGGAGGACAGATGGCCGGTGCCCCCCACCAGGGACAGTGTCCTCCATCTCCTCAGCTCCTGAGCCATAGGACAATGCTGGCTATGTTTTGAGCACCTACTCTGTGCCAGGGATGGTGCCAGGTCCCCTATGTACATCATTTCATTGATTTCTCACCACAAACCTATAAGCGGGGGGTGGAATCATTAACACCCTTTGATAGTGAACTTGAGGTTCACAGAGTTTCCGTGACTTGTTCTAGATCCACAGCAGGTGAGTGGCACAGGCGGGGTTTAAACCTCCATTTTAGGACAGGAAGACAGTCAGGAGAGAGAAATACACACACACACACACACACACACACACACACACAGCGGGGGGTGAGGGGGTGCATGGTGGAGACCACATACCTCTGTCCATGGTGCTGAAAGAAGTGTTGGGGGGGAGTAGGGGGTAGGGAAGGGGCTTCTTGGCAATGTCTTTAGTGTAAATCAGCATACTCCAGAGCAAAGCAGAGAGTTATCTATCTTTTTTGCCCACTGCAAGTCCTTTTTAGTCATGCAGTCATTCAACAAACATTTCATGAGACCCAAGTATCTCCTAAAAATAAAAAGTAGATGACAGACTATTCCCTCACATTTATCTATCTCCCTCAAGTTCACAAATTATTTTTAATAGTTCTTTATTTTTATGATAAAAGTAACATATGTTCTGGTAAAAAATTTTCAAGAAATTCAAAAGTGTAAAGATAGGAGGAAATCACTTTTATATTTATGGTCTCAATAGATTTTTGCAAATAGATCTTTGAAATAAGTATGGCAGACAGACCATTTTGTAACTTTTCTCCCACCCTCACTTAAAATATATGGAGCATTTTTCTATATTCCCAAATATTCTTTAAGAACATGATTTTTAATAGCATGTGAATGGAGTGCATTTATTTCTGTGAGTGGACATGTGTGTTGCTTCTCTTTTTTTGCTCTTAGAAGCACGTCAGCCGTGAACACCCTCATTCATAAATCTCGGTGAAAATCTCCAAATCTTCTTTTTAGCATAAATTCCCAGAACTTTAATGACTAGGTCAGAGTTTGGGAACATACTTTCTAGATTTTTCTCCAAATTGCTCTTCTGAAAGGTCATAGCAATTTGCATTCTAACCAGTTATGAGTGAGAGTGCCCATTTCCCACCACCTTTCCCATTGGCAAGTTATGGCTGCTTTTTACCTTGACCAATCAGGTGGATAAAAATAGAAAGCAATCTACATTCGCTTTTCTTTTATTATGAGTGAGGCTGCATTTTTAGTGCTTACTAAATACTAAAAGTGTATGTCTTCTTTTGTGGACTGCCTATTTATGTCCTTGATTACCATCTTATAGTGAAGAATCAAGGCACAGCCAGCACCATGGAAGAATCCTTGAATCACAGTTGTTCCCTAACATGGAACACACAAGGGGGTGGATGCAGTCATGGGATGAGGTCTCCTATCAAACAGGATGAATCTTGTCCAAGATGAGGAGCCTTTTACCATGTCTCCCTCTTCCCATCCTGTTGCCTCCCACTAAGGGGTAGGGGTGAGGATCTCTCTCTGCTCTCATCTCATGGTCACCCCCCCCTATTTTCTGCCCCCAGCCCCTTGTGGAGGGGCTGTGCACAATGCCACCATTGGCCGGGTCCTCTCCCCAAGTTACCCAGGAAACACCAATGGGAGCCAGTTCTGCGTGTGGACAATCGAAGCTCCGGAGGGCCAGAAGCTGCACCTGCATTTTGAGAGGCTGTCATTACATGAGAAGGACAGGTAAGCCTCTGAGGGCTAACCCCAGCACCCTCCTTCCTTCCCAGAGTTTTGGAATGTGGCTAGGGATCTAGAGTCTTGACGGGGCTTATGGAGGTCAAGAAAGGAAAGGCTGGGGAGGTTGGCAAGGATATTAGACGCCATCTTCGATCTCCTCCTTTTACAGGTAAGGAAACTCGGACATACAGAGGGAAAGGGACTTGCTCCAGGGCATACATCAGGATAGGGGAAAGACCTGTTTCTCCTGCACATCCCTTTTTGCAGTTATCAAGGAGGGAGTATTTGCTGAGCACCGGCTCTGTACCCAGTCACATACTAAGCTCCGTGGAGAACTGGAAAGAAGTAGCAAGATGTGGTTTCGGTTTGATAGGAAATTGATGTGGAAACACTAGTCTTGTACACAGGAAGGAGCTAGGGAGAAGTTACGAGGCAATATTTAACCAAGAGCATGTCCGTAAGCTCTAAGAAATATGTATAGAATCCAGAATCTTAAAACTTTCATATTCTATGGCTTTATGCTAGAATATTCTCTAATGTTCTAGACAACTAAGACCTTACCTGCTTAGACTTGCTGCGTTAGGTTGTGTTCCCTTGGAAATGGACACGGGGACAAGGATGTTAGGGAAAGTCACTCATCTGGCAGCTAATCCTAGGAAGCACTGGTAGAGCGATGGGACAGTGGTCATGAAAAGGAAAGGAGTCAAAACAGTGTGTGTGTTAATGAGCAGGTGACCGTGGGGGCAGCTGGGGCTCTATCCACCGGGAGCCTCTAGGAAACTGTATTGAGCATGCCTCAGTGTGGTCCTTTTGGAGGAGTGAGAGAGCTGGGGCATTTACCTGCCACCACTCCCCAGCCGTCATTGGATGAGGGATGCCCCTGGATACATTCTCTCCCAGCACTGCCCAACACCCTTTGAACTGGCTGAGTTGACTGGGAAGCCAGGCCCCTATAATCCCAGCCACATCGGACACATGAAAAAATGAACAAACTGTGGTTTCAACATTAATGCATTTTGGTAACATTAGAAATTCATCTGGGCAGCACAAGATAAACCCTTTTTATGTGTCGTGGTAAACACACACACACACACACACACACACACACAAACCTCACAGGATTAAATATGCCTGTTTATGACTCCATAAAAGAAATTTATCTAATTTGTATACTATTTCTCTCCCTAGTTTTGCATAATTCCTTTAAAAATACCAAGACTAGCAAGAAGTCAAGTATCAAATGGTTTTAATAACAGTAAAAATGAATACCAACGTTTTGTGTAGCACATTTTATTTTTCAGGGCACTTGATCCTGTTGTATTCTCAAAGCCCACCTGTAAGATAGGTAGGAGAGATGTTATGATCCCTCCTTTCATGGCTGTGCAAACTGAGGCCCACAATGTGCTGAGACTTACATATCCCCAGTCGGTGGAGAATTGGGAAGTGAAAATCAGGACTCCTGACTACCACACACAGGGCTTTTAGAGTATCAGAATAAAAAACAGAGCTGTTAGGAGTCAAATGCTTAATAAATTTGACTCATATACATCCTCCATCCTGGGCACGTTAGGCACATGGCCTCTAATCCCTACACTCTTGATGTAGGTCAGTGTGATTGTACCCATTTTACAGATGAAGAAACAGAGGCTCTGTGATGTGACGTATCCTTGTCCAAAGTCACACAGCTCAGAAGATTACAGCGTTGGGATTCTGGTTGTCTGACTACCATTCTTTCAGCCTGTTAATCTCTTTTTCTCAATTAGTAATAATAATTAGTATCCTTTAATTAGTCTGGTTCATTACATCAAACACATCATTTTTCCTACAACTTGAGATCCATCCACGAGTCTAGAACAAGCATTCTACAGAAGAGGAAACAGCCTTGCATAAGGTGGAGCAGCTTGTCCGGACAGGACAAGTCAGCGGGTGAAGTTGGGATCTGTGTCTGGGAACGAGGCTCCAGAGGTGGTGTTCATTGCACACGCCTCCTACTGCTGTGGTGTGAGGTTATCCTCCTGTCCTTCTCCCACCAGGATGATGGTCTACAGTGGCCTGATCAACAAGTCTGCTCTTCTCTATGACTCCCTCCAAACTGAGAACGTCCCCTTTGAGGGTCTGCTGAGTGAGGGCAACAGCATCCGCATTGAGTTCACATCTGACCAGGCTCGAGCAGCCTCAGCCTTCAACATCCGGTTTGAGGGTGAGGGTCCCTGGGGGCCTCCCCCACCCTGGGCGATGGCGTGGGCAAGGAGGAAGCAAGGCAGAGCTGAGCTGGGTCTTGGGAGCTAGAAATCTGACCCGCTAAGGGCGAGGGAGACCCAGCGGTCAGATTGACCCTTTGACTTTCAAAGGCAGACTCTGCTGGGTTGGAAGAGCAGAGGTTTGTATTCCCATTTTAGAGATGAAAATAATGAGGTCCCAAAAAGCAAAGTGAATGGTCCAAGGGCCCTCAGCAGGTCAGCTGAAATTGAAACAAAGGATCTGGTGCCCATTTTCCTGGGAGTTTCCCTAAACAGCAAGAGGGGAAACATCTGAGATCAAGGACTGTGAGGAAGCCCTGCCTCATCTGAGCTGCTCCCCCTCTTTTGTATCCCCATCCTAGCCTTTGAGAAAGGCCACTGTTATGAGCCCTACATTCAGAATGGGAATTTCACCACATCTGACCTGACCTACAACATTGGGACCATAGTGGAGTTCACCTGCGACCCTGGCCACTCTCTGGAGCAGGGTCCGGCCATTATCGAGTGCATCAATGTGCGGGACCCATACTGGAATGACACAGAGCCCTTGTGCAGAGGTGAGTGACCCCACTGTCTTCCTCCCAAGGTGACTCAGGGACCTCCACCCCCTCAGGTGAAAAGGCCAAGGGCACAGCCTAGAAGTATATCACAAGTATATACTACATACCAATTTTAGCATTAACACCAGGGCTCATTATCCTTTGGGTCAGATATGCTGCTTGTCCTTGAGAAAAATTACAAAATTAATAAATTTTTAAAGGTGCCCCTTCCTCCAAGCACAGACCCCATAGTGCATAGCTTAGCGAAAAGATCTCAGCACGGATTTCAGCTCCTCTTTACCCCCTTGCTATGTACTTTTGTGCAGTGCACAACCCACCCAACCACACATGGCAGACCTGAGATTAATTAATCATGATGAGGATATTAATAACTGCTGTCAAGGGCTGCATGTGCATTATCTGATTTAATCCTCACTACCACCCTGAGAGGTACATAGTATTGACCCCATGTACGGGTGAGGAACATGGAACTGTGAAGTGATACTCCTAAGAACAGACTGAGGATAACTGGCAGAGGTAGAAATGAAACTCAGTTCTCTCTGTTCTCAGAGACTTGCATTCTGAGCCCCTCTGGACAGCGTTGGCTGGGCAGAACCCTCATCTTCACGGGCTCCCACTGCCCTGCCCCTGCCTTGCCTCTCTTCCCATATTCAGGGCCACAGAGTCCCCTCGAGCCTGGATGCACTTGGAGCATGTGGTGTAATGAAGAGAGCCCTGGCTCCTGGCAGCCGCCGCCTGGATGGCGGTTGGCGTGAAATCACAGCTTCGTCGTGGTGAGGGATTGATCCCTGTATTAGATGTGCTGGTTTAACAGAGCGGAATTTATTGGTGCTTTGGCCTCTGCCACATTGAGAACTTTCCAAAGCGGTAAACAGAGTGGAATTTAAAGAGCCAGGCGCCAGGCACAGCCACATCTCTACTTCCAGATCAGAGCTGGGCTCTTTGGCAGAAATGTTAACTAAGAAGTATTGAGCCCTTACCTTGGGTCAGGTACTTGGCTGCATTTGACCCCCATGAGCTCAGTTAAGCTCCAGAATAACCCAGCAGAGCCAGTGAGCAGTGGTGTTACTGAAGCTTTACAGAGGGAGGGAACAGAGACTCCAAAAGATTGCATGCCTCGTCACTGAGTCTGTGGGGGCAGAGGCACGACTCGAGCCCAGGCCCACCTGAGTGGAATGTAGCATCTGTTAGCCACTATTCACCCTGCCCAAGAATAGGGCTGTTGTGGAATCATCCAGAAGGTTGATCCCTGTCCTTGATCCTAAAAGAAGCCCAGCGCCCTTAGCCCCACCTTCACCAACCCTCAGCTAAAGGAGGCAGGCAGCCAGCCCTCACTTAATCATCCCACACACATGCACGGACTGCCTGAGGACCAGGCACCTGTTCTTGGTACATGGTGAGCCGTGACTGTCTGACTTTATAGCCCAAGCTCTTTACCGCTATGCCCTACTGGCTTCCTTGTGAATAACATGCATCTGTCTGTCTGTCTGTCTCTTGTCTTCTACAGCCATGTGTGGTGGGGAGCTCTCTGCCGTGGCCGGGGTGGTGCTGTCCCCAAACTGGCCAGAGCCATATGTGGAAGGTGAAGATTGTATCTGGAAGATTCACGTAGGGGAGGAGAAACGGATCTTCTTAGATATCCAGTTGTGAGTGTTTATGATGGGTGGACCTCCAGTCCAGCCTGATTGGGGAAGAGATGGCTCCTGCTTTGTTCTTTCAGCCAGTGTTGATGGAGCACCAGCGAGGTGTCAGGGACTGTGTGCAAAGAGCTGGAGTCCCAGAAGTGGGAGAAACGATAACATCATGCACACACAGACAGGGTCCCTAGCCTCCAGACATTCTGTCTTCAGAGGAAGCAGGCATTAAAGGTGGAATTGCACACACAATGGCATACCGTAAATTTGGTGAGCAATGTAAGGATGCATGAATGGTGCTATGATATCCCATAGTGGGGATTTGATATAAAGAGGAAGGTCAGAAAAGCCTTCCCTGCGGGTCCGATGCTAAAGCTCAGAACTAGCAAATGTGTTGCTGTAAATATATCGGAAAGGAACAGAATATGCAAAGGCCCTGTGGCAAGAACAAGTACAGTATTTGCGAAGGACTGAACAGCCAGTGTGGTCGGTAAGAGGGGGGAGATATAACATGAACCATCTGTACTATAGCAGTTTGTTTTCTTATCTGTCTCTCTCAACTAGACCCAAAGGTCCTTGTAGTCAGGGCTTGCTGTGATTTATCTCTGCCCCAGGATCTAACGTGGAGCATGCCGCAAAGTAGGCACTCAGGAGACCGGTGCTGCATGAACTACAGTAATGAATGGTATTACCCGGCTGTGTGGCTGTTTGCTATACTCAGTGGGGGTGTCTATGAGATGCTCCGTCCAGAACCTTCCCCCTGCTGAACTCCCCAGGGATGGGGAGAAGCAGACAGAGACAGATGGTCATGTCTAGAGAAGCAGAAGAAAGGGCTCCGGGCAGACCCAGACACCGTGGCTTGGACAGTGGAGGGCAGGGGTGGGGAATGCCAAGTTCTGAAGGGCCTCTCTGGAGGCAGCCAGGGCCTGGGGAGTGGGGGAGGGCAGCGTTCCTCTCAAGCCTGAAGTAGAAACCCAGTCAGCTGGGAAGCAAGACTCAGGCTGCCTTGCTCTGTGGAGGAGCCTTGCAAGAGAGGAGTTTTCTGCAAAATTATGATAAAATTTTGCAGTTGTCCCTTAGAGGCTGGGGAGGTGTCCTCAAAGGCTGCCCCAGGATCTTCTGCTCCAGCTAAACCAAAGATTTACAGACTTGCCCAGTTGCCCCTTTGCAGACTTGGGGCCGAGCCAACCTGGGTCAAAATCACATCCCCACCTCTCCCCAGCTCTTTCCCTTGGGCTTCTTTCTGGTTTGGGTTTTGCTCATCAGTGATGAGGGTCTTGGAATATCAGTGTTTCGTTGTTCCTAGAGGTGGCTTGTAAGCGTCCCTTGCCCATTCCCACCCTCACTCACTCCTCGGTGGGAGCTCACCCCTTCTTTCTGTTCTCACCTCTCTGACTTCTAGAGTCTGGTATGAAGTGATCGTTCAAGATTCAACTACTCAAGAGGCAGTTTCTGAGTTGTCTACTATGAGCCAAGCCCAGATGTAGGCACTGGGGTGGCTCTGGCAGCTGCCCCTTGGGCAGTAAAGTTTATATTGGAGCAGAGCTGGTTGGATGGTCTCTATTAGCTCTGGGGGGGAGAAGTACATATGCACCTACTGTGTGCAAGTGCTAAACTAGTCACTGGAAGTCCAGTTGTGAGGAAAAAAAAAATCTCTGCCCTCACCACCTAGTGGGTGAGACAGACATGAAACTATATGCGGTGTGGTAAGAGAAGTGATAGAGAGGACAGGCTGCTGAGGAGGCCTAAGTGAAATCAAGGAGGGCTTCCAGGAGGAAGGGACTTCTGATTTGAGATGAAAGAGAAGGTAGGCAATGATGAGGGGAAAGGAAGAGTATCCCAGACAGAATGTGCAAAGCCTGGAAATGAGAGAGAAGGTGGCCTGCTTAGTGACTTGAAAGAAGTTTAATGTGGCTGGGGCTTGGAGATTAGGTAGGGGTTCTGGAGCGAAAGGGTCCAAGACCTGGCATCTTCTTAGCTGAAGCTTCAAGTAGAACACTCCTTTCTAAAGCTGTTTCCTCTGGGAAGCCTTCTGTGGCTCCCTACTGCCCTCATGGTAAATATGAAGGTGTGGTCCTGGTTTATGAGCTCCTCTCTGCCAGAATTTCCTAGCAAGCCTCCTCAATCTTCAGCCAGGAGAAGGAGAAACCAACTCCTAGTGTCCTGGCTTCTCTTGCAGAAGGTCCTCCTAGCCTCGTGCCCCCAGAAATTGTCCATGCTCCCCGCTTCTTCTGGGCTCAATAGACTTCTCCTCACCTCATGTCCCCCAGACATTCGGCTCTGCTTCACCAAGAATGGCCCACGTCTCCCCTTGGTGTCACAGGGCTGGGTAAGGAAACAGGAAAACGGGGGCCCTTGCTTTCACTCGCTCTAGGCATCAAATACTCAATTAACCTTCCGCTTGACACTAGATGGGGTTTTATTTCCACTGCAGAGCACTCGATGGGACAGTCGATCCTGAGCAGTTAGGTTCCACAAAGCCGGGCCACCACTGGCACCTGCATCAGGAAGGGACCCCTTGTGGTGGTGGGGGGGGCAGATGTTCTCTCTTCTGATCATCCTGGCAACCCCAGATATGAGGGTTGGTGGGGAGAGAGGAGCCCTGGCTTCCCTCCTCCATGCCATGCCAGGGGTCCCAGAGTCTCGGACCTGGCACCAAGCCTCTTTGGGCTTCACATTTCCCCTCTGCAAAGCGATGGGCTGTCTTGAGTCAAGAGAATGCAGACTCAGACTCATGGAGGGCCAGGGGAGTAACAGAGAATGGGAACTGGGGCCAGTGTGGGGTGATATAGAAGGAAGGGAGCTGGGATGGAGGGGGTAATGCATCCCCACGGCAAAGCATTTAAATTTTTATTCTTTAGAATAATGCCTCATTCCCTCCCCCCTCCAAAAAATATTGTGTCTGCTGTTTGGGTCCAGACTTGAGGGGCCACCCATTTGTAAGCCTTGGTCTAGATGGGGTTGAAGGTTCTTTCTCATTGCCGTAATATAGAGAGCGATTTTCATCACTGAGTTCTTCCTGTTTGCAAAGTGCTTTACAGACACGGATTTATTTCCTCCCCAGAGTAATCCTGGCGGGGGGGGGGGTGGTATAGCTACTCTGTTCAACTCATATTCCTTGCCTTCTGACCTCTTCAGCTGGATGTCTAAAAGGCCCCCCCGAACAAAGGGTACCCAAAGTTAAACTCCCTATTACCCTTCTGCAAACCCGTTTCACCCCACCTGCCCATCTCAGGAAGGAATCCCCTTCTACCAGCTGCTTAGGACAAAAGGACTCAGGATTGGTCTAGACCAGTAGAATGGGTGTGTGTCCAACAACTAGCTTTCTTGACAGTGGGGTGGGGAGAAACACCCTGATTTATGGCATTTGCCAATTTCTGTGGTATAAATATTGCCACCATGGCCCATTTCAAGCTACTAAGACAATGTCAACAGGCTTGCTAGATGCCTGGACATTTAACAATTGACTCATAAGCCGGTGTGAGCTGTTGACTCGGGCACACTCACTGCAAATTGGGTTCTTCTCTTTCTCGCACACCCTGTCCCCGAGTCCCCAGTACCTCCTACTGATTCTAGAATTCAAGAATCAGAAGATGCCCAGTGTCTAAGCATGTGTATCACCCCCACCACTGCCATCATGGTCCATGTCTCGTTGCAGGATTATTCCAGAGGCATCCTGCCTGGTCTCCCTGGTCCTGCTTTTGTCCCCTTTGGAGCTATTTGTAACCCAACATCCTGAGTGATCCTGTTAAAACCTAAGGCAGGTCACATCCTGTTCCACTCCAAAGCCTATAATAACTCTGCATTTTACCTAGAGCAAAAGCCAAAGTTCTTACAAAAGGCCCCTTGTGACCTAGCTCTGGTCATGTCTCCTGTTTCATTGCTTTCCACTCCTTGTTCTCTCTGTTTGGCCACAAGTCCTCCTTGTTGTGCCACAAACATACCCCAGGGCCTTTGCACAGGCTGTCTCTTTTCCCCTCGCCCAACCCCAGGATGCTCTGCCCTGAATATCCTGCATAGTTCATTCCCTAGCTCTTGTAGGTCTCTGCTCACGAATCACCTCCTTTGAGATATCCCCCAACATCCTAATCTAAATCAGTCTCTCTGTCATTTTTCTTTTAAGATTTTATTTTTCAGTAATGTCAACAACCAACATGGGGTTCAAATTCACAGCCCCGAGATCAGGAGTCGCACACTCTGCTGACTTAGCTAGCCAGGTGCCCCAGTGTCTCTGTCACTCTTGATATTCTTACCTGGCTTCCTATTTCCCTGTAGCACTTACTGCCGCCCACCATACCACATGTTGTTACATTTGTTGAAGCCTATAACCCCCTCCACCAACAATGTCACATCCACGAGAATAGAAGGATTTGTTTTTCTTTTATTTTTTTTAAGATTTATTTATTTATTTGACAGAGAGAGAGATCACAAGTAGACAGAGAGGCAGGCAGAGGGAGAGGGGAAAGCAGTCTTCCTGCTAAGCAGGGAGCCTGATGCAGGGCTCGATCCCAGGACCCTGAGATCATGACCTGAGACGAAGGCAGACGCTTAACTACTGAGCCACCCAGGCGCCCCAGGATTTGTTTTTCTATTTGATTCCCTTCTTGTAAGTAGTTCTAATCCCTGGCCCATGGTAGGTGCTCAGTAAAGTAAGAGTGAAATCAAGATACCTTCTCATGGCCATCCAGCCATGAGGTTTCAAAGCCAGAAGATGAACCCCAATTCATATCCAGCTGCCTCCAATGCACAAGGAGGGGAGAAAAGGTCAGAAAAATATGGAAAAACCATCAAGATGTGGCCTCCTTATATTGATATGTCTATATTTATTATATGACCAGAAATGTTAAGAAATAAGATTTTGCTTAAAAGCTATCAAGTAGGGCGCCTGAGTGGCTCAGTGGGTTAAAGCCTCTGCTTTCGGCTCAGGTCATGATCTCAGCGTCCTGGGATCGAGGCCCGCATCAGGCTCTCTGCTCAGCAGGGAGCCTGCTTCCTCCTCTCCTTGTCTCTCTCTCTGCCTGCCTCTCTGCCTACTTGTAATCTCTCTCTCTGTGTCAAATAAATAAATAAAATCTTTTAAAAAAAAAGCTATCAAGTAAAATAATCATAGTGGGAAGACCCCCAAGAAAAGGTTTTATAGAATGATAATATCAAAGGATTTGCCATCACAGACTTAGAAGCAAAATCTAGAGTGGGTCTTCAGAGGACCCCCAACCCCATGATGGCCAAGTCCACCAGTAGAGTTTGGGGACCAAGTGGGGTGGGGCGTGGGGAGGTCATACTGTCCTTCTTGGTCATCAGATGCTAAGCCCGGGGGATGGTGATGGTGGGACCACAGACAGTGGGGCTCCAAGCTGGGGCCATGAGGAAGGCTCCTTCCACATGGGCGCACAGCCAACATCATCCCAAGACGTTAGGCCTCTAAGCGACATCAAAATCAATTCGGTCCATTTTCAGTCATCGTGGACGTGCTGTCATTTTTCTCATTGAGCAAGTTCTGTGTGATTACACATGAACTTCTTGAGCACCTGCTTCGAGGGAGGCTCCCACTGGGCCCTGACAGGGAGCAGGAACTGTGCGGCCCTGGGCTGAGGGACATGGTGCATGCCAGAGCAAACGCAGGGACCCTCGAGGCCCGGAGTGAGGAAGGGGAGCCGGATAGACAATGCGAAGAAAAGCTTTCCAGGGAAAGCAGCATCTTTCTCAGCAAACAGCCGTGTCTGGAGGCGGTCCTGGTTGTACAGTTGGCGTGGAGGAAAACGGGGAGCCTCTGGCATCTAATCCCCACCAGCCCTTGAAAGGAGCCGGAGGAAGCCCCGTGTATCTGGAGCTCAGGGACGTGGGAGAGGCGGCCTCCACGGGGAGCGACCGGCAGGCGGCGATGGAATCAGGCGGGGCCTTGAAGGCCACGTTAGGAAGTCTGCACTCGCCCAAACTGGGCAGCAGGGAAAGGGCTTTAAGCCGTTAACAGGGATGAAAGCTTTGCACAGGGGAGCCCAGTCCTGCGGTCAGCAGCCTCGGGCTCTCCCCGGCAAACTCTGGCACGCGCCTGGCGGAGTGGCATCTGGACCTGGCACCCCCTTCCTCCCACAGAGGGAGTGAAAATAGCATCTCACCAGCCCGGGTTACGTGAGGCCCGAGAGCTGCTGGGTTTAATTTATCTTGCTTGGTTTCCGCTGACAGTTTTAGTAAACCAATTTGGGTTTGATAGTAAAAATAATTCTGTCCTCAGGGCCCCTCACGCCTAAGTGTTTGCAATTGTTACTTATCGCCTTGGTGAGGGGGAAGGAGTGTGCGCTGTTGGCTGAGCGGGGTAGGTGGCCCGTAGTAGGTGTTGAGCACTGTCTGCTGAGTCATGAGGCCGTAAACCACGCAAACCACGCGGGAGGCCGGTGGGAGGGGATTTTTCTCGTCCTCCTCTAGGGGGCGGGTCTGTTGATGCTGTGGGCACTCGCCTCCCCACTCCAGTGAGTCAACATCAGTGAAGGGCCTACTGTGTGCCAAACCCCCGAACTGCATGCTTTATGCACAGGAACAATAGAGAGCAGGATGTATGTTATGACACATCATTATCCGGCGATCATAACAGCATAAATTAGAGCTACGGGGGTAGAGATCCTTACCGAAAGGAGGTTACCTGCATTAGAGAGAATGTATGCAAAGCAGGGAGTGTGGGGTCCTGCTCCTTGCTGGGAATTCCTCAACGGAGACTCTGATTACCAGGAATCCTTAAAAGATAATATGGTCACCACGTCCTGGGTTTGCAAATGACAGCGAACTTATTAAGTGGCTTTCTCGGGTCACACAGCTAACAGAGGACTGAGCCAGGGTCTGCATATACACCATAGCCTCCATTTTTAGGGACTTGAACGGGCTTTTGGGGGAACCAGCCCTAGGTCTCCGTGATGCCCCAGGGAGGTTCACAGACCTCCAGAAACTCAAAGTTCAGGAAGGGAAGTAGTGCCATCAAAAGACAGCCCTGGGGAGATGCAGGCTAGGTGGTGTGGCTGGAAGAGGGAGGTGGGGGAGGTAGCAGGACATTGCATTGGCTCTGCAGGCCATGTGACTGTCACAGAGAGGGTGACATCCAAGCAGAATCTTGAAGAGTGTCAGTGGCCAAGCTGTAATGGTGGAAGGGCATTCCAGGAGGGCCCCTAGGAGCAGGGCACTCGAGCCATGAAAATGGGGACCATTAGACCCAAATGGATGCCCTGAATCGCAGCATAAATTAGAACCGTTTGCCTTGCATTACTGGAGTTAGAGGTGGAAAGGGGGGATGTAATCTTAAAATGAGTCAGGACCCCCCCAGGATACCCCAAATGCCTATTCCCCAACCCATCATGTACCTCTCAGTTCCATCAGTTTACCTAAAACATCACTGAGCATGAGCCTTTTAAAACCTTAAGTGTTTCTGAAATCTCTCTCTCTCTCTCCCTCTCTCTCTCTCTCTTCTTACCTCCTTCTCCTTTTCTCTCTCAAGATAAAGCATAGAAGGGAAAATAAAAGAACTAAGTATTTACTGGTGAAAGCATCATAGAATGGAAGAGCTGGGAGGGGCCCAGAGAGGGCAAGTCACTTGCCTAGCGTCACACAGCAAGTCAGAGGTGAGACCAGAAAAACAACCTAAGTGTGGCTGCAGATGCTGAGCACAGCGGTCAGTCCCAGTCCTGAAAATGCCACATGACAGGGAGAAAGAATATCTGCTAAGAGTCCAAAAGAGCTACATCTAAATCCTGGCTCTGCTACCCCCACTAGCTCCGTGGCCTCGGTCAGGTGATTGCAGGTGGCCATTCCCTGCCTGGCAACTTGATGTTTGTTCTCTTTATCCCCAGCGCCTGGCACACAGCAGGTGCTCAATAAATATCTGTTGCATGAGAGAGAGAGAGAGAGAGAGAGAGAGAGAGAGAGAGAGAGAGAGGCGGTGAGTGAGTGCATTAATTAAATAACACGTGAAGTTCTTGTAAAGCTTCTGACATAAAATCAGCAAATAACCACAGCCAACACCACTTTCACCCCTTACTCTGTGCCACTTTTTATGCTCAATATTTGGCATGCATTATTTCATTGATGATGACACCATACGAAAAATGTCTTACGCTCACCGAGCCCTTGCAATTTGCCAGCTGCCGAGGGCTTTACCCATATTAAATCATTTTACTCCTACCAGGACACCTATGTGATGTCACAGAGGCTAACCCCTTTTATTTTCTTTAAGATTTTATTTATTTATGAGAGAAGAGAGTGAAAGAGAGAGAGAGGAGAATGAGCAGGGAGAATGGCAGAGGGAGAGGGAAAAGCAGGCTCCCCACTGAGCAGGGAGCCTGAGGCAGGGCTCCATCCCAGGGCGCTGGGATCATGACCTGAGCCAACCAACTGAGCTACCCAAGCACCACCACCCCTTTTATTTTTTTCTAAAGATTTTATTTATTTATTAGAGAGAGAGCATGAGCTGGGGGAGGGGCAGATATATAAGCTGACTTCCTGCTAAACAGGGAACCCAATACAGGGCTTGATCCCAGGACCCTGAGATCATGATCTAAGGCAAAGACAGATGCTTAACTGACTGAACCATCCAGGTGCCCTGTGGTTATCCCCTTTTACTGATAAGGGAACTGAGGCTAAGAGAGATGGAGTCACTTGAGGACACCAATGGGGATGGGTAGAGTCAGAACTTGAACTTAGATCTCCTGGGTCAAAGCCAGTGTTATAACCCCACAATAAATAGTAGGGAGGTGCTCTACAAGGGAGAAATGCCTAGCCCCATCTTACAGAAAAAGAAACTAAGGCTCAGAGAGGTGCCTCCCTCACCCCCCCCCCCCCCCCCCCCCCCCCCCCCCGCCATTTCCTGGGACCTATTGCAACCATACATGTCTGGAAGAAAAGAGTGTCAGCCAGGCTCCATCCAGCTTGCCTTCTCTGACTCTGCTACAGAGCCCAGCCCCAAATCTCTCCCTGTTTATGGGCCCCCACAAGGCTCTCTAACCAGGAAATAAAAGGACGAATAACAACGCCCAGTAACCATATGATTGACAGCCGTGGAATACTTCTCCTCAGCTACTGCCAACCTATTCTGTGCTAAGTTAATTCCAGGCCCTAAAAATTAAGTGCCTTGTCCAGAGGTACTACAGTTCTTAAAACAGGGATGTCGCTGCTTTGGGCTGCAAGAATTCAGCTTCAGATCCAGACAAGAAAGAAGGGTCAGCAGTTGAGGGCAGCATTGACCCCAGGAGCACAGATGTCCAGCAGAAATCAGGGGAGCAATGGTCCCAGTAGAAATAAAAACCTTCAGCCCGTTAGTGGAGGGAGATGGGATTTCCCCAGGACCAAAATTTGTAAGGGATCCAAGAACAGCAACGTTCCTAGAGCCCAAATCCCATCCTGTTGCAGATAAGGACACTGAGGCCTGGAGATGGGAAGAGATGGTTCCAAGGTTACTTTGTCGGTCAGCTATTGCTGTGTGACAAATGACCCCCAAACTCAGCAGCATAAAAGAGCAAGCTTGTATCATTTCTTACAGGTCTACAGATCAGCAAGGAGTTCTGCTGTCAGCTGGTTCACGCGGGCATCTCTGGGCAGTGACGGGTTGGGTAGATGGTTCTGTAAATTGTGGCTGGTCCTTATGTGCTTGGGGTGGATTGGTCAGCAGAGGGCTGGGCTAGCCTAGGGATGGTTTCTCTGCTCCATTCTCCAACAGATAGCTCAGGCTTCTTCCTCTGGTGACCAACCAGGGTTCCCAGATGATGAGAAGCAGCATGCAAGATCTCTTGAGCCTAGAAATTGCCACTGTACCATCATCTGCCACACCCAATGGCAAGTCACAAAGCAAGGGCCAGCCCACATTAAAGGGTGGAGAAACAGAGTCCACCTCTTGATGGCAGGTGTTTTGAAGCCTCACTGCAAAGAGCGTGGACACAGGGAGGGACAGAGCTTTGAAATCATGTTTGCACTCAAGCTGCCTCGGCTAGGGAAGAGTGGGGGTTAGAACTCAGGTCTCGTCCAAAGCTCCTAATGACATCACTGTGCACAGTGGCCCTCACCATCCCCATTTTACTGAAAGAATCCAAGGCTCAGAGAGGTGAAGAACTGGCCTACAATCCTACCTCTAGGAAGTGGAGGAGATGAGATTGGCACTTAGCGCCTGGTACCTGGAATATATTTTTTTTCAGATCTTTTTTATTTATTAGAGAGAGAGAGAAGGCATGAGTGTGGAGGAGGGGGAGAAGCAGTTTCCCCGAGAGCAGGGAGCCCAAAACAGGGATTAATCCCAGGACCCCAGGATCATGACCTGAGCTGAAGGCAGGTGCTTAACCCACTGAGCCACCCAGGCGCCCCAAGGTACCTGAAATTTAGAAGGCTCTGGGAATGTTTCATTCTCTACATGATGCCTCCAACATGTGGGAGAGGGAAAAAGGCCTTCTCGTGGTAGGAATTATTGGGTTCATGTCCCAGCTCTTCCACTTATTGACTGTGTGACCTTGGAAAAGTCACTCTCCTTCTCTGAATATCAGCGTTCTATCTTTAAAATGAGGATCATAATGGTACCCACCTCTTAAGAGTCTGAGAAGCTGAAACCCTTGGCAAGAATCTGGTACATTATACACACTGAATAATTTAATTGGCAGCTCTGATGGTGATGATCATGATGAATCCTTTCTCCTGGCATATACGCACACTGAGCTCCGTTATGCAACCACACACACTCTCACACTCACACTCACACACACACACACACCCATGCACTCACAAGGGTTAATTGCCCCTGAGCTTGGCATTTGGTGTGACATTGAGGAATCAAGAGAGTTCGTGGAAAAGTACTACCCAGGCAGGCGTCCGCCTGACCGTTTGCCCCCCTCCCTCAATGTTCAAGGGACTGGCATGGTCGGTGGTGACAGGGCAGCACAAGTTCCAGAGCTGATGGTTCCCACCACCGGCCTGTATCCTGCCCCTCAGCCCCTCCATGCTCTTCCCAGCCCTGGTGATAGCGAGAACAGCTGTGGGAGGGGACTTGCTGCCCCCTGTCCTGAGCTAGGCTGACTGCCTTGCTGGTGCACACCTAGGAGCTCAGGGCATTCACATGCAATTAAATCTGACACCCTGGGGAAACGTAGCTACTTGTTTTATGAAGCCCAGACGTGCAGTGGCCTTGCACACTTACCATTCAGTGGGGTTTATTGAGGCCCACCCTGTGGATGCTTATGGCACTAGATGACCTGAGGCCCGGGGATAACAACTCCCACAGATTAAGCCCTTCCTGGGAGCCAGGCTCTCTGTGGGCATGATACCTGGGTCGGCTTACTCAATTCTCAGAGCAACCAAGGAGTTGGCACACTGACGGCCCCGTCTCACCGGGGAAGACATAGACGCTCAGAGGGGCTCTCGGGTTGCTGGCCAGCTGGACGTGGTGGTGCCAGGCTTGGGACCCGGGTGTCTGACGCTGAGCCCATGGGCCACACCCCCCTCTCAGCATGGAAGCGACTTGATTCTGCCGGCAGCCGACCGCCCTTGAGCGTTCTGAGTGGGCTGGCGGCGTGGTCAGTGCTGCGGTGTGGACAGTGCTTGCGGCCGGTGGCCTTGACTGTGGTCCTCTGACGGCTGTGGCCAGGGGAAGTCCCTGGACGCCCGCCTGGCACCTCCCGGGAGAGCTCGGGTGAGCCCTCGGGGCTTTGTCCTGGAGGAGGCTTCCTGCGTACGGTCCACGCGCCCCAGCCCGCGCCGGCTTCCACGGGGTGTTGTGGCAGCCCGGCCACCCCCGGCTGCGCGAGCGACGCCTTCTGTGTGTGTGCCAGGATGGGGATTCGGAATGGCAGGGACACGTCCAGCAGCTGTCAGCTCCTGCCGGGAACAGCTCGGTAACATCTTCCTCCGGCCATGCTGAGCACGGGCCCCCACTGCCTGCGTGTGTGTGTGTGTCTGTGTGCGCGTGCATGGGCATCTACCAGCCCTGCGTGCGTACACCACACACGTCACGTGCGTGTCATAACATAACACGTGCCACACATACCACACACACCTACGCTATACACACGCACACTACACACACCGTACACACTCACACACCACATACACAGCACACACACACACTACACAACACACACACCATACACACATCACATACACACCACACACACATACACTATATACACACACTACACACACCGTACACACTCACACACACACCACATACACATAGCACACACACACTATACACCATACACACACCATACACACACCACACACCACACACACATACACTATACACACACTACACACCACACACAAACACACCACACACTGTACACACACACCCCACATACACACAGCACACACACACTACACACCATACACACACTGCACACACCACATACACCCAGCACACACCATACACTCACATACACCATACACACACCATACACCACACACACCACATACACACACACACCATACACACACCACACACACCATGCACACACAACACACCAGAAATCCCAATCCGCCCTTAATTATGCTTTAATTTTGCTATAATGATGGTCTCTCAGGGTCAGCTCTTGTGCCCTGACTTAGAGGTCTAATGAAGAAGGCCTCAGAGCCCACCCACTAATTTCATATATCTGGAGAAACTCCTTTCCAGAAAGAGGAAGAGGTGTGGGCATCTCCACAGAGGAAAGTCATGGCAAGGCCACAGACCTGTCTGTGGTCACACTTCGGTCCCCGAGGCCCAGGCTTCACCAACCTATGTCTGAGTCCTATCCCTGAACCCCACCCTAATGCCTTCATTGCTGCTGAAAGGGGAAGGGGGAAAATGTGGGGTCCAACCTTCTGAATAGAAGAAGGAAAGCGTGAGGCACGAGAAGATCATGGCCATTGTTAATTCATTTTTTTACAGTTTATGGATTCTGAGATTGTCATCTGCGGAAACTGAGGCCCAGGCTGGGCAAGAGACTCATCCATAGTCACAGAGCAGGGAAATCACAGAGGAGCTGGCTCCCAGTGGGATCTCCTGCTACTGGGTTTTGCTGCCACACAACCCTCTCCCTCTCCCCTCGTCCCTTTGCAGGACTGTATCATTCAATACAAATATTCTTTTAAAGGCAAAGGCTTTTAAAGGCTCTTTCAGTCAAATTTCTGGCCCTAATTACCTCGTTTACTGATCTCACAATATTATCCCCATCTTACAGGTGAGGAGACTGAGGCTCAGGAGGTTAAGCCGCCTTCTCGGGTCACACAGCTAGAAATCTGCACCTCGGGGATTTGAACCAGAGCCCATTCTCTTAGCACTACCTCTCAAGAAGGAGCAAAATCACCAGGGTAGTTAAAGACTGACTTTTTTTGTAGGCAAACCAGCCAGGAGCTGCTGGGTTTTCCCTGGGTCCATGAGGTTGGGTGTGAAATGTCTTGTCATTGACCTTGACAAAGCTTTGCATGCCTCGTTCGGAGATGGCCCCGTCCAGTGGTATGGAAATGAGAAGTAGCTCAGCCCGGGGGTCCCAGAGGAGAGACAGGAGTCTCGTTCTTCTCTTTCCCTTTGGGGATGAGAGGGGGAGTTGGTGGAGAGGGGGAGAGGTGGAGAAACCAGAGAAGGGAGGGAAGGCAGTGGAGAACAGAATCTGAGGCTCCTCCACACTGAAACCACAGCGTAGCAGTGCCTTTGGGTCCTGGCTGCTGGTGCAGCCTCGTGGAGAATTTTGAGGGACACTGACCCCAGGGCTCACCTCCCAAGATGCAGAGGGTTTGACTGGTCTAGGGTGCAGCCTAATCACCATGGGGAGTGTTTAAGTCTCCCCAGACAGTGTCATGTGCAGCCAGAACTGACGCCTACCAGCCAAGCCTGGGTCCTGAGCCTGACCTCGATGGATGCCTGGAGAATGTCTCAGGAGAGAAGCGCCACAAAAAAGACAATAAGAAAACTGTGCAGTTTTTAAACGTTCAGGTGTCCTTTCCGAGAGCCAGAAAGATTGGTCTTTAATGTCCTCCCTGGAGCTGGCATGGTTTCTTGTTCTGTCTGCCATTTTATCAAATTTAATTGAAACCAAATGAGCCCTGGGCTACAGGGATCCTGAGAAATCCCACAGTGCCGGGGACTGTCGGCGCTGCCGTGTGGCATCGTGAAGGAGCACGGAGGCCTTGGGACCTGAGCCTTTCTAGACTCCATTTACTCTTCTGTAAAATGGGATTCATGACATCACTTCATGGTTGAGGGGATCGGATGAGAAATGGACACAAAGGAACTCTGAACAGGTCTTTTTAGCAAAGTTTTAATGCACCTAACACTGCATTTATGGGGTTTGGGTGTCTCCCCCCACCCCGCCTTATTTAAATCCTGTGGTTTATTTAACCGGCCTCTCTATGGTCCCGTGGAGGTCCTGCCTAAATTGCAACACAGTGTTTTTGGAAAGTCATTTAAGCCCTCTGCACCTCAGTTTGCCTATCTGGAAAATGGAGACAAATTCACCATAATTCATCCATATAAATGACACTTATCTCACCTGTGCCAAGCCCTGTGCTGGGTTCTGAGGATACAGGGTAGAAGAGCATGTGGTTTCAGGGGCCCCAGGGTGGCTCAGTTGGTTAAGTATCTACCTTCGGCTCAGGTCATGATCCCAGGGTTCTGAGATTGATCCCCGAGTCCAGTTCCCTGCTCAGCGGGGAGCCTGCTTGTTTCTCTCTCACTCACTCTCTCTTTCAAATAGATAAATAAAACCTTAAAAAAAAGAGCATGCAGTTTCAGGGAGTTTGGGCAATCTGGTGTGGGAGCTGACAGGTTCTGCCATGTAGCTTTGGAGTCTGGCTCTTCTCTACAATCCGCTCTTCGAGCTGCAGCTTCTTCTTCACCACTGGGTGCCTTAGTTTGCTTCTCTGTGACATGGGTGAGGATAGTAGCACTTACAGGCTTTGTCTGAGGATAGATGGTGTGTGAAGTGCTTGGTACAGCCCCTGGCATGCGGGAAGCCTTATGGAAAACTTGGCTGGTTGTCATATGGTTGTGAATGCAGGGTGGGGTTGGGAGCACCGAGGAACCTTGTGGGATTTGTAAAATGTTGTCAAGCAGAGAAGTGAGGTCCCTTTATCCCAGAAGAAGGGATCAGCACAGGCTGGGGCTGCAAAGGGTCTGGTGTATGAAGCATTTGAGACGCCAGAAGCGGGCTGGGGGCCTAGACAGTGGACCCCCAGGAAGTCCAAGAAGGCTAAGAAACTAGACTTTATTCTGTGGGCTTAATTTTGCTTTTTTCCACAGCCCCATTCTATTACCAGCGACTTCTGATTTTTTCCCCCTCCCTTAAGCTGCATATAAATTGACTTGCTTTTTCACTTGGCTTACTCTAAGCAAAATAATGTCCATGAAATTAGAAGTTTGATGTGCAGACCGTATATTTATATATTTTTTCTAATTCACATTTAAATAAATACATAACCATTAGGCATTTTCAAATACGTTTGTCTAGCTAACATCATCTTGCGAACGCCACTGGGGAAAGCCTTTTAAAGGCAAGATTTCTAAGCAAGGGTCAGCCATTCGTTTAAAAAGGAATGAAGAAAAGCAAGGTGGCTTGCTCATCATTTCTTTCTACATCCTCTGTGGAATATTAACTGCAGCTCGACAGTCACAAAGCTCACCTACCACCTTCCCCCCACATCCCAGCCCCTGATTGGCTGGGGTATGGATGGGGGCCACCTGCGGCCCCTGAATAGTAGTCTAGACCATGCTTAGGCATACACTCCCCTCTGCTGGTCAAGATCAGAATTACTTCACCAGAGAAGGGTTTGCTAATCTGTGTCAGAATCAAATTTGTATCCTACCCTAACCTCTTTGGCTCTCTAGACCCTAGTGAAAACAATAATGGGGACCCCCTTGAGCTTTTTTTATCCTTTTTGAAGAGGTAATATATTCACATGATTCAAAAGGCAAAAGTACAGAAGAGTCTACTGTGAAAATTCAGTTTCCCTTCTTTCCACAGCCCACAACCCCCTCTCCTGTCCCCCTACCCCCAGAGGCAACCACGGTAGCTGGAGTTTCTTAGTCATCCTTCCAAGACTGCTTTTTTTTTTTAAGATTTTATTTATAAGTATTCTCTATACCCAGCTGGGGCTTGAACTCAAGAACCCAGGATCAAGAGTCACATGCTCCACCAACCGAGCCAGCGGGCACCCAGGCTTTTTTTAAGTATACTAAAAAACATAACAGAGGGTGCCTGGGTGGCTCAGTGGGTTAAAGTCTCTGCTTTCGGCTCAGGTCATGATCTCAGGGTCCTGGGATCGAGGCCCTCATCAGGCTCCCTGCTCAGCGGGGAGCCTGCTTCCCCCCCCCCCACCGCCTGCCTCTCTGCCTCCTTGTGATCTCTCTCCCTCTGTGAAATAAATAAATAAAATCTTTAAAAAAAATAAAATAAAATAAAAAATAAATAAATAAAAAACATAACAGAAACTTTAAATCTACCAAAATAAAGCACTCCCCCAGACTAAGTCATCAGTTTAATGCTGGTTTTATTACATATCCAATTATACACCATCGATAATGACAAAAAAAACAAGGCAGATTTGTTACCAGGAAATGTAAAATGTTTAGGAGACAGTCTATCAGCACAGGGAGTCTGCAGAGAGAAGAAATATGACCTTGGAAGGAAAACCAAAGTTAAAAGGATGGGTCTAATTGAATGGACTTTAGTGATGTTGTCTTAAGAATGTAAGGCACAGCAGGAGGCCAGGGGCTGTGAGATGGGTCTTTCTCATACTGCAGATTCTGTTTGTAATGTTTTTCACACTTTCTGACACCAGACTGAAGCTAGTCAAGCTTTTTTTTTTTTTTTAAGATTTTATTTCTTTACCTAGTAGGGGAAGGGCAGAGGGAGAGAGCGAATCTCAAGCAGACTCCCCACTGAGAGCAGAGGCAGATGCTGGGCTCGAACCCACATGACCTGAGCCGAAATCAAGAGTCTCATGCTCAACCGACTAAACCACCTAGGTGCCCCTAGTCACTTTTTGGAGACACGTACACATGGCTTTCACCATTGTGTAAAATAGTGGTTCCCATCTCAGGCTTTGGCATCTAACACATAAGTTTAGAGTCCCAGACCTGATTCCTTTGTGACCTTGGGCAAGTGGTTTCTCCCAGTTGAGCCTCAGTTTCCTGATCTATAAAATGGGCATGATCCTAAGTCTTAGAGTGTGAAGTTGTTGTTTGAGTGCTTAAGACTCAGCTGTTGTTATTCAAAAGCTAACTGAGGGTCTTGGGAGATCTTTTCTCAGAGATCTGGCCCAGAAACAAGGAGGAGGGGGCAGGGGACACCAGAAGTAGGAGCATTGGATAGTGTGCCCACAGATGGCTGCTCAGACCCTGGAAGGGGCTCTAGGATATGCCTGGAGCAGGGTCAAGGTGGGGAGGGAGAAGGAGCTACAAGCCAGCCAGTCAAGTTGGCTAGCATTGGAGTGGCTTATCAGGCAATCTAGGGATGTCATGGTGCCAAGCTTGATTCTGGCAACCAGCATATCAAAAAAGAAAGGAGGGTGTGGTCAATCAGGGCCAAGGGCATGGGTGGTGCAGAAATCATTTGGGGCGGCTCGAGTCTCTTATAGCTTCTCAGTTAACCCATGGAGGCAAGTGCTGACAGCAACCAGAACGAGAGGTGTTCCCTTTCCAAGGTTGATGCATGTAAGTCCCTTTGGGGTCAAGGCCCCAGGCAGAGATGGGGTTAGAGCTATAGCCCACTCTGGGTGGGAACTGAGGCTCAGATCCAGACACCTGCCCGGGCTGATGCTGATTCATCCAACACACACTCAGCGTGGTGCCGAGCTGGGGATAAGGAGAGCAGTGAGCTGGTCAGACCTGCCCCCGGCCTCAGGGAGCTTCTGGTCTGGTGCAGATACCTCAGACCATTGGAGTGCCGATGCTGAGCTCTGTAGGAGGGGTGAGCACAGAAGGGGCCCCTAGCCCAGATTCAGATGGGACAGTGGGGGCTCCATGCAGGAGTAAATTACAGAAAACTGTGATGGGGATGAGGGGGCCGGAGTTACCCAGGTCTACAGAGGCCAGGCTAAATTAGGATTCAGACTAGAGGGGGAAATAGTCGTGGAAAGCCTTCCAGGTGCTTCCGCATTCCTTGGAGAGGTTGAGGAGTCATTGATTCTGGCTGGAGTGGAAGAGACAGTGAGGGGTGAAGTTGTGGGGAGCTAAGGGGCTACAGAAAATAGGTGCAGGGAAACCCTGAAGCTAGAGTCAAAAGTTTGCTCCTTACCCTGAGATGAAGGGCAATGTCTTTGTAATCGACAATTTGCATAATGTGCCCTTAACCATTTTAACTTCTACAGCTCAGTTTCACTTAGTACACTCACAATGCTGTGCAATCAACACCTCCGTCTAGTTTTTTTTTTAAAAGATTTTATTTATTTATTTGACAGAGAGAGAGATCACAAGTGGGCAGAGAGGCAGGCAGAGAGAGAGGAGGAAGCAGGCTCCATGCTGAGCAGAGAGCCCGATGTGGGGCTCAATCCCAGGACCCTGAGATCATGACCTGAGCCGAAGGCAGAGGCTTTAACCCACTGAGCCATCCTCCCCACAACAAACCCCACACCTATTAAGCCAGAGGTCTCCATCCCTCCCAGACCCTTCCTCCCAGCCCTTGGCAACCAACAAGCTGCTTTCTGTCTCTATGGCTTTACCTATTCTGGATATTTCTTCACAGTGGAATCATGCACCTTGTGGCCTTCTGTGATGGGATTCCTTCACCCGGCAGGAAGTCTGAGGTTCATTCCTGGTATAGCATGGGTCCGTGCTTCATTCTTATTCACAGCTGAACAATAGCTCATTGTAGGGATACCCCGCATTTTGTTTCTCCATTCATCTGTTCCACGCAGGGGGCAGATTTATGTTTCGGAAGGACTCATCTGGCTGCCGAGGAAAGGAACTGGGGCCAGGCAAGGAGGTACCGTCCCACAGTCCAGATGAAAAAGGATTGAGCGAACCTAAAGGCAGCAGCTGAGGAGACAGAGCAAGGAGACCCAGAAGCTGAGGTCTCCTGATAACACTTCCGGGAAAACCTCGCCCTCTGGCAGCAGAGAGGGGCTGGCCCTGTGGCATCCTCCCTGACGGGCACTTGCTACACCCGGTTCCAGTCCCATTGAACCTACCTGCCGGCAGGCACCTCTCCGCCTCCCATTTGTTCCAGAGTCACGCTGACATCCTGCTTTCTCAGCGCCTTCCTGGATGGTCTCTGGTGGACATCTCATCGGGTCCTTGGTGGAAAGCCCCTGCTCTGTCCCAGCCAGTCTCTGGGCAGCTAAGTCTGCATTTTCATCTCAGCTGCTGAGGACGGTCCAGCTGCAGGGACCCTGGATGCCCCAGTGTATCAGATCCGCTGGACAGCGGGTGAAATGTACTCTTGTCTTTGGAGGTGGGCAGTGGATCAATTACCAGCATTTGCATACATCGGTGGAAACTGTCAATCGAAAACGTGGATCCAGAAGGATTCGGCAGAGAATAATCTTGTTCTTTCACTGCTCCTTCATTCATGGTCTACTTTTTTTTTTTTTTCCCTTGGCACTTCTCGGGTGGAAGCTTCATTTTTTTTAGATCTTCTGGTCATAACAAGTATGGCTCAGTCTACTAATCATAGAGCCCTGAATCTCATTCATTTTCAAACTTCCCGCGCCCTCCCTAGGGCTCCTGGGGCTGGGAATTCTGCGGTGGGAAGGGGCTGGGTGGGCTCCTTCCTTCTCACAAAAAAAGCCTCACCGGACACCCCTGTCCTGCTTGAGAAGACGGAGAATCCCGGGGGCTTCCTCTGTTATGGGGAACTTGGTGAAGACAAAGCCTCTTGAGTGTGGCTGCTCTTGGCTTTCCCTCCTGCTGGACCCCATCATTCTTTCAGGATGTGAAACACTTTTAGGAACCCACAGTGGCTCCTATCTTCAAGGTCCATATCTGGTCCCGGAAAATGTGAATCTTCCATCATCAACAACACGCAACTCTAATCAGTAACAGGCAACTCGCTTCCAATGCCTCTTTCTCTCTTGGCTCTGCTCCCAAAGCAGACGGACATCTCTGGCCTGACTTTTGTCATTACTCTTCTCTTGGGGAGCATCAAAATCAGTCACTGTTCCCCAAACCCCAGAGACAGCTGCTATACCACAAAGAGTGACCTCAAAGCCCTCCTCACCCAACTTAAGGGAGAGCAGTACGCTTTCTCCTCTCCCCCGTTCTTCCTCCTAAGTGACGCTCTCTCTGAGTCGCTCCTTCCTGCAAGCCTCCTTGGTGACCCAATAAATTCTTTGCCTTCTATAAGCTAGAGATAGGGGAGAATGGGTTCGGCCTGAAAGAGACGCACTGATAGAGGTAGCAGTTGCCCCGGGGCCCTTTCTGAGCCCTGCCACACCTGCCACTGTGTACCCGCCATGATTTCCTACTGCAAGCCTCTCATTGGCAGTGCAGAAGTGCTGGGGGCTTGGTACCCCTAAGAGCAGCCCTCAGCCAATGAGGGATGGAGGTGGAGGATGAATTCCCAGTTTCCTCTCCCCCAAGGTATGTGCTACTTCATTGTTCACCGTTCCCGCAGAACTGAGCCCAGTGCCCACAGTGGAAGTCTCCCACCAATGATTACACATTGGTCTTTTTGTTTCCTTCTATCTCTCTTACTCACCATGCTGCCTGGGGTGGCCTTCCAGATCCACCAGACTCCAAGAGACCCTCATCTTTGCTCCGCTCGGCTTCAGAGGACCCAATTTCAGTCAATAGCTCTTTTAAAAAGTAGGAATGCTTTCTTCTTTTGCTCTGTGCTTATTCTTAGCTTAGGGGACCTCTGCTGAAATCCCAGGACAATAGACGTTGCAATGAATGGTCTGTTGCACACTGTTTACAAAAGGCATTCACATAAGTTAGTGTTTCTCAACCTTAGCGCAATTGACATTTTCGACGAGATAATTCTTGGTTGTGGGAGGCTACCTTGTGCTGTGTCAGATGTTTAACAGCATCCCTGTCATCGCCTCCCCTGTGGCTCGCCCCCCCCCCAGTTGATACAACCATGTCTCTAGACATTGCTCACTGTCTCCCGGGGGACAAAACCACCCCTGTTGTGAACCACTGATGGAAGTCATCTGATGTCATTTGGTGTAAACAGCAGTCTAAAGAGAACATCATCATGGTGACCATGATGACGGTGATGTTGGTGAGGATGATGATGGTGGGGGTGATGGTGATGGTGGTGATGGTGATTTTCATAATGACACCATGATGTGATGTCACATTCGAATAACTTGTCCAGACTTGCTCAGGTGCTGTCAGTGCATCTGATGTTTGATCCCAGATTTCCAGGATGGCTTACCTCACTCCTACAGCCCATGCCATAAACTGGAAATTCACAGACAAGGAACTTCAGAGAAACTGATGCCCTCCAGCAAGTATCAGAGCCAAGAATCCAACCAAAGCTTGCTGCTTTCCAAGGCAGGGCACTCTGCTGCTTCCTGCTTTACAAAGGACAAAGAACCATGCTAGGGTTTTCAAATGAAAGCTATTTGCCCCCTTGAAGATGCTTCTGCTGCATTTAGATCACTGAAATGAGTGATAGAGTAAAGCCAAGTTGCAGACTCTCTGGAGCACATCAGCTGCGAAGTCAGCTTAAGGAATAAATATTGGCAATCTACCATATTTCACACCAGCCTAATCCAGCACTTTCGTGAACCATTGATGTTTTCATGGTTCTTAGAGTTAAGAGGCTCTTCCCTAACACAGGTCAAGAGCTGACATCAACCACAGCGTTTCTGCTACCAGAGAGACTCTCTGGCATGCTCTTTCATACCCTAGCATTTATCGAGCACCTATGGCGTACAAGGAAGGTGGCAACCCCAGAATTTCAACACAGTAGGGATTAGAGGTGTAGCCTTCACTGGAAACTGACAGAGGGTGTGACTCTAGGGGCTCTGTCTGGAAGCCACACGTGGACAGCTTTTATTAGGAGAGGGTGTTTTGGGGGTGGTGCAAGGGAAGCCGTGCAACTGTTTTGGGGGCAGTTGGAGTCTCCCTAAGCCAGCCCTTGGGACAGCTTTACAGGAGGAATGTGACAGGCGCTGGGGAAGGACATCACTGTGAATACAATGCATCCCCTGCCCTCTGGGAGCCACCCTTCCACAAATGTTCCGTGTCTTTCTGTCGCTTTGTTCTTACTACCAAAAGGAAGCACCGGCTCAGGTGGTTTCTAGCCCTCCTCTGCCCTCCCAGATTGGGGAAGGAGAACACCGTCAGGAGGGAGCGCTGTCTGTACTCTGCATCAGTTTCTAGGAACTTTGCTGGGGGCCATTTCCTGGAATGCCTGTCCTCGGGCTGTGTCTGTCTGCTACAGCCCTCCAGGCTTCCGTGTCTATACCCACAGCAAGGGAACGCTGACCACCTGGCAAATTCCTTCAGGAGCCATGATCTCTTTCCCTAGCTCCTTCTGCCTGTGCCTTGCCTTCTCACCACCCCCTGCTTATCAACCTTATAGCTCTCTAATCTTTCCTGAGGATCTGAAGCAAGCATCACCTCCTCCAGGGAGGCCTTCAGGATGCCACCCAGCCTCCTCTCTCTACACTCACCTGGATCATAACGGCTACCACAATCCCTGGTTTCCTAGTCTAAATCTACCACTACTCTGTGACTCTTGTGTCCCCTGACACAAGCTTGGCAGATAGGTGTTCAAAAATACTAGGGAGAGGGACACAAGAAAAGGTGAAAGACGTAAGAGAGAAGGGAAGGAAGAGAATGGAAGGCAAAAGAGGCATGAGTTAATATCTGTGCACGACTAATGCTGATGTATCTGGCGTCCTTTCTATCCGAGATCCATTTTTATCCAGCACACCCCACATAACACATGTGTCTGCTGCACATGGAAGTGCTTTCTGGATTATTAACTGTCTATTGCTGTCCTGATATTTAGTATCAAGGTGCTTTCCTGCATTCCAGCCTTTGGAAATGGGTCGTCCTTTCAGGCTATGAATACTAATAGCAGACTTGAGCATATTTCAGGAATAAGGTGCCTCCATCCCGCCCTCCGCCCCATCCCCTAAACATCATAGATACCCAGGTTTGATTTTGAGGACTTTGCCACATAATGATTGGAAGGCTCATTTCACCCGACAAGAAGACGCAGGTTCTAATTAGGAGGCAGTCAGCTTGTTCTGCATCTGAGAAGAATGGAAGACCCATGCCACACCCCCAGCAGATAGCCCAGTGCCCGGCACTCAGCTTCACTGGCACTGAAGGCGGGTCTCTCACAATTCAGCATTCGACCGTGCAGTGAGCTCCTTGCAGGGAAGATCACTTCCTGCATGAGTTCCCCCCACCCCAAACCCAGGCACCGTGCGTGCTCGCAGGCAGGATCATCGTGTCCTGCTCACATCTGTGGTCTCTGCCTACGTGACCCCCAGGTCCTAGCCTGGCACCTGCTGCTGTGTGTGTTGCCTGAAAAAAATTAATTAAAGGCTTGTTGAATGCCCGTAACTGTGTTTCACAAGACCCCTCCTCTTCCCTCTGCCCCACCCCCCAGCCTGAACCTGAGCAACAGTGACATCCTGACTATCTATGACGGCGATGAGGTCATGCCTCACATCTTGGGGCAGTATCTTGGGAACAGTGGTCCCCAGAAGCTGTATTCATCCACACCGGACTTAACCATCCAGTTCCACTCAGACCCTGCTGGCCTCATCTTTGGGAAGGGCCAGGGATTTATCATGAACTATATAGGTAAGTGTCTCCACCAGTCCGTGTGTGTGTGTGTGTGTGTGTGTGTGTGTGTGTGTGTTTGTGTGTGTGTTTAGATGGTTTCTTCTTCATATGTCTTTTGGGGGGTTCTATGCTACATGGGTCTTTTAATATATTGGCCCAATAAATATGGATAGTTTTTAAGCATTTGGGCTCCCTGGTCGGAAGCACCAGGGTTTGAGTTTTAGTATTGCTGTCAATGGCTGTGTGATCTTGGCCAAGTCACTTGACCTCTCTGAGCCTCCTTTTGGTCATCTCGAAAATGGGAAAACTGATAGCTTCTCCAAAGGATCAATATGAGGATCTAGTAGATGAGGCCTCGTGACTTTCAGATTCGTGGTGTTTCCCTTATAGTCAACAGGGATCCTGTACCATCAGCGCACCCTCCTGCATCTGCAACTTCTCAAAACAGCATCTCCACCATCTTGCCTGGACTGAAGCTGGGCTCTCCCTAAGGGCTCTTCTTCCCCTGCAGCCCCATCCAATGGAGACCACACATTCTCTCCCAGCTGCTATCCTGTAAGACCCAGAGAGGGAAGAGGTGTCTTTCTTGCTCTTCGATGTGGCTTCCAAACCATTTCTTTCACCCTCATATTGAAACAGAACTAAAACCCCAAAAACTGCTATGAAGTTCGAGCCAAGTTCACACTTGGCCATCCAACACCTCTTCTTACTGTTTCTTCCGTCCACAGCCTTCCCTCCTCATTCCTCACCTGTGACTCCCCCTTCTTCATTGCTGGCTCTGTCACCCTCCTCAGAACACTGGAGGGTCCCAAGCTCCACCCTGAGCCCTGTCCTCTGTCTAGACTCACCCTCATACACTGTCATCCAGTCCCAAGGTTCTCTTCACGCCTCTCTGTCTTCTGTTGGCCCCTAATTTGTACCTCCAACCTTGACCTCTTCCATGAACTCTCTACCCAACTCCCTGCTAACTACCCTCTTGCGCGTCGAACCAGTATCTCAGATTTAACATGGCCCGAACAGAACTCCTTCTGTCCCTACCCCTCCGCCCCCGCCACCACCACCCAACTCCTTCTGCCGCCTGCAGTCTGGGGACCGCTGTGAAGTCCCACTAATCCCAGCCCTGAAAAGGATTTGAACTGACAGATCTTCTGCTCCAACCCAGTCACATCACAGCAGAAGAAACCCTGGGCCACCAAAGATAAAGGACTTGCTTGTCGGGGGCAGACCCGAGGCTCCCTCCTGGGCTCCCTGGCTCTCCCGGCTCTTAGTGTTTCTCCACCCCTGATATTCTTGGCAACAGCAGAGAACGTGGGAGACACTAGGGGGGTACTTAAGACCTCACTTCTTTGGGCATCCAAGATGGTGGGTAGTTGCATGCTGAGCATTTCAATGGGCAGGATCCAGCCAGGAATCAGAGAATTTGCTTGGGTCACCCAGGAACAAGGTGGACATCTTGATTTCCAGGATGGAAAGGAGGGAAAAGGAGGGTTTCATTCTGCTAAGTCTCCCCACTATCACGCCCACCATCAAAGACCCTCTAGCTTGAGCCAGATTCTGTGTCTGTGATTCCTTCTTCCCCCCCGACTTGAAGATCCATCCATCTCTATTATGAAGTAATAATTCTCTGTGTCCTGCCTCTTGCCTCTAAAGCACAAGCCCCTTCCCTGACCTTTGGTGGTCTCAAAGAGCCAGACACATGTGAAAATAGGCCCCCTGACTTTTTGTGTGCTTGCTTCCAGCTGGTAGGTGTTTCTCGTCCCTGCCCACTCTGGGTACACCTCTCAGAGGGACAGACACAAGTGTTGCTCTTTCCCACGTTCCTCGGGGGCCTTTTCCCCCTTGATTGTGCTGCTAAGTGTTTTTAGAGTGTTGCTGCTACTACTTTCTGTGGATTGCCCATTCTTTACTGGGCAGGGTCCTGGGCACAGGGGGACGGCTTGTGCTGGCTGCCCAGGCTCCAGAGTCAGCTGCCTTTGGAGGGAGAGTTTCTGGTGACTTGGCTTCAGTGTCTCTACTTGGACTTCTCTTCTCCTTATTCCCCTGCCCCCTGCCTCCCAGATGGAAGATGAGGTCACGGTTTCGTTCATTGGTCTCCTCTGGTGTCTGAGTCAGTCTTCTGAGACCCCATTCAGCTCAGTGGTGGAAATCTGACCCTATCCAAGGCCACCCACATTTAACAGGAAGCCTGGCTAACGTTCAGTGTGGCGCCATCTTGAAGAGGAGGTATTCCTCTTCATTGAAGCTGAAATTTTAGATTCCTGTGACAATTTGAAATTGGCAGGAGCACTTCCATATACTATTTTCTTCCATCTTCAAATGCATTATCTCCACTTTCTAGAGAGTTTGGTCCATGAGAGTCTCTTCACATGTGCCAGGCACTGCACTAGGCACCAGGACCCAGGAATGAATAGACCATTCTCCCTGCCTTTATTTCTCTGGCTGGTGAAGGTGGGGTAGGCGGTTCCAGGGTTTCGGGGATACACAGCCTAGCTAATGTGGGCTAATGTGGGCAACGTATGATGAGAACAATCCTGTTCTTATTTCTGTCAAACACATACTCAACTTCACAGGGAAGGCAGGTGGGCTCCTGTATTTAATCGTGATGGCGATCAATTCCTTCTGACTACCCATGTTGAAGACCATGTTGAAAAGAATTCTGAATAGTCCATGCCTGAGGCCAGTGGAGGGAGAGTGACGTGCTTGACAAGTGATGTCTGCTGTGGAATGGGAGAGGTAGTTGCTAGCCCGGGTCTAGATTTAACAAGACATAGATCAATTCTCTTTGAGCAGAGAGATCACATGGAAGATCGGGGGGTTTTATGGTCATCTAGAGATTTATGAAGCTCCTAAAATGATCTCAAGGCCAACACTCAGCTCTGCAATGTGGCCAAGGCTAATCTGCTAGGACTGCTGCTAGAACCTTCCATAGGAACACTCTGGGCTTACCTGGTTCTGACCTCCCATAATTCTGCTTTGCCTAGACAGAAGCAAAGAACCATTCTCCTCATCATTCCTTGTGCTTTGCCAGAGTCTGTGGCCAAGGGCATGAAGGCAAGGGAGTAAAAGAGCAGAGATGAGTAAGCAGTGTTTTTCAAAGAGTTATTGGTCACTTGTGTGCTTATTCCTCTAATCCTAGGATAATAAGTAAACTCCATATTGTAGGTCAACTCCAATCAAATGACAGTGGTTCCTAGGATGATGTCTTCCATGAACATAAGACCAGCAAATGGTGGCATGTACGCAGTGCATTTGAATATTTCTTTTGCCCAAGAGTTAGACCAGGTTGCTGATCTTGACCATGAGACTGGGAACATGACTTCAGACCCCCATATTCCTAGTCCTTGGCCTATAGTATGTGCTCACAAAATGCTAGTCAAACAAATGAATGAATCCATATAAAACTTGTCTAAGTGCCGAATAGTGCACATTCGTTAGTTTTCACATTGCCCTCAGTGATAGACAGGGTCACGATTAAGGACAATGAGGCTCAGAGATGTTTTTCAACATGACTGGAGTCACACAGCTTCTAAAACAATGACCAGAAGGGAAGTTCTCCAACTCCTAGGGTCAGTTTTCTCATTCTTCACAAAGTTAAGGGCCCACAAGGACAATGATACCAGAACCTCCAACCAAGGTGCTGGCTAAACACAGAGATTTCTGAATCTGAGTCTCTGGGGGTGCAGTCTAGGAGCTGAAGAACAGGAAAGCTGACTTAGGCAAGGCCACTGAATTAGTAAACAGTGGAGCCAAGATCTGAGTCATGGTGTCCCCAACTTGATTATCAGGAATATGAATGCCACAAGGAGACAGGAGGGCCCACAGGAGCAGGTCACCATGCTGGCTCAGATTGAGAAGTCAGGCCAGCGAAACTTTCTCAGTTGCAAAGCATTTGGCACAAGGCAGACCCCATACCCTGTATCTACCCCTGTTTCTCCCCTTTCAACCACAGTTTGAGCATTTGCAGCCGTGTCCTAAATCCAGCGCTTGGCTGATTTTTCAAAGGTCTAAAAATAGAGGCTCCTGTTCCCCACGAAGCAATTCCAGAAGCCATTTCCCTCTCCCCTTTGCCTTGCAGACACCCCTGAGATCTCCGTTCCCCAAATAAAATCATGATGAAATCCCAGGAAAAGCCATCACTTGTTTCTCAGAATGACTTTCCTGCAGACAGGGAAGGTGCTTTGGTTTCCCCAGAAGCACATAAGAACTGCAGATTAATTACACAGCATAATTAGCTCTCTTCTCCAAATCTGTGCAGTGGGCACTTGGACGCAAGAACAGTAATAGTGGGCTTTGCATTGTTACCTCAGTAATGAGGATTTGCAGAAGGAAGGCAGGACTATTCCAATCTGTGATAATGAGCTGTGTGTAACTTTTTTTGGTGTGTGGTTAATATTCACTGATGATACGCAACATGATTTAAAGAATGCACCAATAATTATTTTTGTTTCAACAGTCGAGTGGTTATCTAAATCTGCATTACAAAAACATATATTACGAATTCATCAAACCCCTGAATCTACAGACATTCTTAGGATGAGGCTGGATGTGTTAGCTACCATTGCTGTGTAACAAAATATGACTCCCAAATTAGCAACACACATTTTTTAAAGATTTTATTTTTTTTTATTTGGGAGAGAGCTAGCATGAGCAGGGATGGGGGGCGAGGGGCAGAGGGAGAGGAAGAAGCAGACTCCCCACTGAGCAGGGAGCCCAACTTGGGGCTCGATCCCAGGACCTGGAGATCATGACCTGAGCTGAGAGCAGACACTTAACCGACTGAGCCACCCAGGTGCCCTGCAAGGCACATTTATGATCACACACTTTCTGTGGGTCTGGAATTCAGGAGCTCATGCCAGATGGTTCCGATTTGGGATTTCTCATGATGAGTCTACAGTCATGATGTCAGCCAGGGTTGTGTTCATTTTAGGGCTTGACTGAGCCTAGAGCCTCCATTTCCAAAATGGCTTGCTAGTGTGGCTAGCAAGTCAATGCCAACCGTTGGCAAGAGGTCTTGGATTCTCTCCATGTGGATCATTCCAGAGGGCTGCTTGAACATCCTCAGAGTGTGGCAGTTGCTCTCTCCAGAAAGCAAGGGAAGAACCTCTCCAATTCTCCCATGACCTGGCCTCCAGAGCCACACACCACCACTTCTGCAATAGACTGTTGATTGTACACAATCAACCCTGTTGGGCATTGCAGGGGGTACAGGAGAATGTGAATTCCAGGAGGTAAGAAGAACAGGGTAGGGTGGGCATCATGAAAGGTGAGAACCTAAGACAGAGAGAGAAGGGGTTTTCCCCCAAATCACATTGCTAGTAAGTGACAGGACTAGGATTCTGTCTCTCTCTAAATCCTACACTGACTTTGTCAAACCAAAAGAAGGCTTGGCAAGTTCAGGGGCCCACAAGAAGAGCTTATCACAAAATCTCACTACAGCAGAGTTCTTGTGGGTTAAGGGATTTCGAAGTGCGTCACTTATTTCTGGAAACTTTTTCTTCTGTTTGCTCTTTCCTCTGACATCTGTAAAGGGAACCCCACATAGAAAGGAGCCCCCCTCCTCATCTATGGACAATGTTTTTGTTTTAAAGAGGTGTCAAGGAATGATTCCTGCTCGGACTTGCCAGAGATCCAGAATGGCTGGAAAACCACTTCTCATACGGAGCTTGTGAGAGGAGCCAGAATCACCTACCAGTGTGACCCGGGCTACGACATAGTGGGGAGTGACACCCTCACCTGCCAGTGGGACCTCAGCTGGAGCAGCGACCCCCCATTTTGTGAGAAAAGTAAGAGTCATCTCGTTTTCTTCCTCTAGGTCAGCAGGTGGTAAATCCATCCCACGGAGTACTTTTCACGTAGATGCAGCAGAATCCCTTCATGTAGGATCTAGCCTTCCGCCTACCCCACCAGCTCTCTGGAGCTGCTCACAAATGTCCTCTTAGAGCTCAAGGTCAGGGATGTCAGATTTAGGGGCCTTCAGAAGCCTGGCAGATAGTGCAAATAAGGGAAATAGGCTGAGGGGAAGACAATAGGGAGTAGTGTAGACTGCATTAAAACCTGTATAAAAAACATCATTCAAATTCATCATTAAAACACCTGTAGAAGGGTTAGACCAGTCTAAGTTGGACCTTGGACCCCCAATTAGAAACCCCTATCATAGGTAGCCGGCTTCATCCAGACAGTACCCATCCCAGCTTCCTAGCGCCTTCTGCCTGCTCCCCTCAGGAGTGCGGGCCACGCACTACCCGTTACAGCAGCATCTGGTGTTTTGAACAGCAACAGGAAAAGGAGGTGCTTCTGGTTTCTACACTGAATCTTAGTAGAGATGGGAGAGGAGCTAAATTTGAGGCTGGCCTCTTCCCGCTAACCATTCGCTTCCTACCTCCTCCTACACATGCCTTCATTCTGCAGCCGTCTTGCTGGGACTCCTTGTGGATAATTGGGTAGACCTGCTTGGGCTGCCTTGAGTGACCAGTTGCACAATAAGAAACACTAAGTGTCAGCAGAGAAAGAGGGTATTGGGGAAGGGGGGGGTGGTTATACGCAATCCCTGTCACAGATATTCCAAAGGCAAAGAAAATATAATTGGGGGAATCATGAAAAAGCTTGCTAAAAATCCTCAAAATTGACTACAGAAACATCTGCTTGTTCCATAACAGTGGTGTGTGTGTGTGTGTGTGTGTGTGTGATGGAAAATAAAAAACCAACAATGAGAAGCACCACGGGTGGTGAGACCCATTGCAGACACATTAACATGATCTCCACCATCATTACTTTTATCCCCCCAAAGATTGTATTTATTTATTTTAGAGAGATAAAGAGAAAGAGAGTGCGAGCAGGAGGAGCAGAGGGAGAGGGACAAGCAGACTGAGCACAGACTACACTGAGCACGGACCCAATGTGGGGCTCCATCTCACGACCCTGAGATCACGACCTGAGTCAAAACCAAAAGTCGGACGCCCAACCGAGCCCCATCATTGCTTTATAAAATGTTTTAAATATACATGTCTTAATAATGACTTTTAAATTTTTGAATAATGATTGTTTAAATATTTTGAATAATGATTTTTGAAATTTTTTGAATAAGAATGATCTTTAAATGTTTTGAAGAATGGTTTTAAAATATTTTTAATAATAATGATTTTTCAAAATTTTTAATAGTACTTAATGATTTTTTCAGGGGCCCCTGGATGGTTCAGTCAGTTACATGTCCAACTCTTGATCTCAGCTCCAGTCTTGATCTCAGGGTTGTGAGTTCAAGCCCCGTGTTGGGCTCCATGCTGGGCGTGGAGCCTACTAAAAATAAATAAATAAATAAAATAATAATGATGATGGTGATTTTTTAAATGTTTTAAATCATAATGATGATATACATTGTGTTAATGAGTTCTAAAAGCATGGAGGGGACATAAACTAGCTCTCTCTGGGAAACTCTTCAGCTACCTCACTTTTTGCCAGGAAAAGAGCAAATTAGAACAAATGAATTTGCATCGGGCCCCTTCTGGATATCAGAGTTTATGTCCCACACTGGTTGCCTGTCGCTCTGAATCTAAGACAGAGACCCACCAACCTGCCTCAGTGGCTTCTCTTCTACTGACATAAGAACAGCAGAACATCCTGAGAATGGTGGGGCCTCCCCCAGAAATCCCTGGGGGTCACCAGTGCCTTTCATTCATTCATTCCAAGGAGTCATTCAACTATACTCTTGACATCAAAAAATGTACATAAACATATCTTCCCATATGCAAGTAGCAGGTGTTTACTTACAGAACTCAAGCAGTACTAAAATTAGGAAGTACAAAGTGAAAATCCCTCATGATCTTCCTCACTGGAAATGACACCATTTGTAAAAGTTTATTCTGTGTTGTTCCAATTGCACTGTGTGTTACACATACACACGTCGATGTATGTGTGTATTATGCGTATATGGACACGGAGATACTCATACAGAAACAGCCATGGAGGGGCTTCTGGGTGGCTCAGTGGGCTGAGCCTCTGCCTTCGGCTCAGGTCATGATCTCAGGGTCCTGGGATCAAGCCCCGCATCGGGCTCTCTGCTCAGCGGGGAACCTGCTTCCTCCTCTCTCTGTCTCTGCCTCTCTGCCTACTTGTGATCTCTCTCTCTCTGTGTCAAATAAATAAATAAAATCTTTAAAAACAATAGCCATAGATAAGGATATTTTACCACTGCTGTTTTCCCAACTCGGAAATCCAGGTACCTGTTCACATCACACACGTTGTGTGCTTCATTCTTTTTTTAATTAGCTTACTGTTTTCCCTTTACGTATATTGATTTTGTAATTGAAAAGTAATGGACGCTTGTTTTACTACATTCAGGCACCACAAGAAAGCAGCGAAGGCCCCCTCACTTTGCTCTCTTCAGTGGGTGCTCAGGATATCACAGAACAGCTGCTCCACATTTAACTCTTCCCCTGTTAAAGGATCTGCTTTCTTTTCTTTTTCCCCAGTGTTTTTTGTTGTTATTGTGGTTTGGTTTGGTTTGGTTTTTTACCATTACAAATAATTATACAGTTAACAACCTCATCTGTAACTCTTTGGGACAAGATGCAAACATTTCTTTGGGTTATTTTCTGTAAGTGGAATTAAATTCAGTTCTCTTTCCCAGCCTCTTCTCCAGCCACCTTCGATGAGTTCAGATGCAGCTTCCAAACAGGAAAAGAACCTGGGAAACTTTTGTTTCCCAGATCATTTTCCAGATCATTCTGTAGTTCTCAGCAAACCTGTGATCATCAAGCTTCCTAACGCCCTCTTGCTCTGATTTCGTCCCTAGTTATGTACTGCACCGACCCCGGGGAAGTAGACCACTCAACCCGCTTAATTTCGGATCCCGTGCTGCTGGTGGGCACCACCATCCAATACACGTGCAATCCCGGCTTTGTGCTAGAAGGGAGCTCTCTTCTGACCTGCTACAGCCGTGAGACTGGCACGCCCATCTGGACGTCACGCCTGCCCCACTGCGTTTGTGAGTGTATCTGTTGATTTGATGTAGACAGGGGTTTCCTTCTTATTCATGGTGGAGGGCTGGGCTGCTAGGAGGAGGCATTCCACCCTTCGAGGTGGAATAATACTCTTATTATTATCCCCTGACCATAGCTGGCAGATGGAAGGCATGCCTACTAGAACATTTATGGTACAGTTATTGGGCACTGGGCTAAGTCCTTTACCAAATGTCCCTCCCTTCTTCCCCGAGTGGCCTTGTGAGCAAGGCACTGTTGTCTCTGTTGCAAGAAGAGGATACTAAGGTTCAGAGCAGTGCAATCGTCACCCCAGGTCACACAGACCGTTGAGTGGAGCCCAAGGTCAAACCCAGAGCTGCCTGACTCTGCCAAAAATCAAGCCATCCACAGGAATGAAATTGGTGGATTTAAACTCTTTGGTCTTAATCTATGTGAAGCCACTAACACAGACGTTTGATGAAGAAAAGGCTTTGGGGGTTTCTTACTCATAAAGAATTTAAAAAAAAATGTCTTCCAAAGTCACTCTGACAAAGGAGGAATTACTATTCTTGCCAGGGGGAGAGGGTAGAGAGCGGTGGTCCAGACGAGCTCAGCCTGACTGCATGGAATCCCTCGGGAAGTTTTAAAACTCGCTGGAGATTCTGATGCTCCTGGTCTGGGGCGTCACGCAAGCAGTAAGGTTTTTCAAAGCCCCCTTGGGGTTCCGATGTGCAGCCAGGGATCAGAACCATGGCTCAGAGGAAACAGAAGGCGACGCAGAAGGAACGAAGCCTCACACAATGTGTGGACTTGAGAAACTGTCAGCTGCACTGATATTTTATTTTTATTTATTTTTTTAAAGATTTTATTTATTTACTTGACAGAGAGAGAGAGATTATAAGTAGGCAGAGAGGCAGGCAGAGAGACAGGGGGAGGAGGAAGCAGACTCCCTTCTGAGCAGAGAGCCCGATGCGGGGCTTGATCCCATGACGCTGAGATCATGACCTGAGCCAAAAGCAGAGGCTTTAACCCACTGAGCCACCCAGGCGCCCTGCACTGATATTTTATACAAGCGTGTTATGAGCCACTCTATTAAGGATTCAGCCAGCTCGAGTTCCAGAAGCTACCAATAGGGCTCCATCAAAATTAAAAGCTTCTGCACAGCAGGAGAGTACTTTCTTATTCTGGGTTCACGTGCAGTGAGGAATCTTGGACTTCACACCTTGGGTCTCCGTCTGCCTCTTTAGTCCAGATCCTAGAATTTCAGAGCTAAGTACATCTCAGAGGTAAAATACAGTATGATTTAGACACAAGACACATCTGCTCCCTCGTACAGATACATTATCATCTATATACCATTATGTTGCTATTTACTGATTGTGTAAGACATTGTGCTAAGCAGATCATATGCATTTGTGAATGTAAGTGTATGTATGTGTGTAGCGTGTCTATATGTATGTATATGTGCATGCAGATATACTAAGAAAACCAAGCTCAGAGGGGGAAAAGAGATAACAGTAGTTACTGTTTATTGAATGTGTAAAACACATTGCTGGGGCTCCTGGGTGGCTCAGTCGGTTAAGCACCTACCTTCGGCTCCAGTTATGATCCCAGTCTCCTGGGTTCGAGCCCTGCACCAGGCTCCCTGCTCAGCAGGGATCCTTCTTCTCCCTCTCCCTCGTGTGCTTGCGTGCATGTATGGTGTGTTTAAAGGCAGCTGAGACTCACACGGACATGTGATTAAGGTCACAACACTTTTTCATGAGCAGAGCTGGGATTCGGTCTTGGAGCCCATGGCCCCTTCCACCAGCCTTGCCCCGACATATTTCATTGTGGGTGACTAGGGACAAAACCATGCAGGGATGCCCCAGTGAAATTGCAGCCTATGGCCCTAACTCCTTATCCACAAGCACATCCCCACCCAGTCCCCCAAACTTTGGTCCAAGTTCCCAGTGCATTATGGGGACAATTGTGTCTCCCGCAAGGAGATGTTGAAATCTTAACCCCAGTGCTATAACAGGGACGTTTTTTGGAACGAGGATCTTTGCAGATGTAATCAAGTTAAAGTGAGGCCCTACAGGATTAGGATAGGCACAAATCCAGTGACCAGTGTCCTCATAAGAAGAGGGACATTTGAACACGAAGACCCAGGGAGAACGCCATTCTGTGCTTGCAAGTCCAGGAACACCAAGAATTGCCATCCACCACTGGAAGCTAGGAGGAACCAAGGATGGATCCTTCCCCCCAGATTTCGGAGGGAGTGTGGTCCCTGAAGGCCACCCTGACCTGGGTCTTCTAGCCTCCGGAGCTGTGAGACAGTGCATTTCTGTTGTTCACAGCACCCCCCACCCCCACCCCCCGTCAGGTGCACTTTGTTTGCTAAGGCAGCCCAGAACACCCATACAGGCCCCATCCCCGCCAGGTGACTATGAGGGTGCTCAGAAGCTGCTTGAGCATTTAAAAGTACCGAAAGGTAGAGGTATCATTAAAAAAAGAAAAGAAAAAAAAGGAAAGGCACTCCACTAATGAGGCACAGCCTCCGAAGACCCTCTGGGCTGTGCTGGCTGCTGGGTTTTGGAGACACAAGCCTCCCTCCCTCTGGGGCTGCCTTCGCCTGGAATCTCAGTTGTGACGGCTTCCCTGACACCCTCGCTAATGAGTCACGAACCAGGCTGGGTGTCAGGAGATATGCGATCCTCCCAGAAGCCCAAACAGGAGCCTGGCACGTGCTTCCAGCCTCATTACCGGCAAGCAACACTGGCAGGAGATGGGAGGCAAGAAAATGGTCAATTCTGACGAGGGGCAGGGAAGAGGCAGGCTGTATCCAGGCTCTGAGGGTGTTTCTAAGAATGAGTTTGTCAGACACCTACAGCTTTCAAATGTTTCCTCTGCCCATCACCTTGCCAAGCCCTTCCCCAGCATTAGTGCACTGAACACTCATGAAACTGTATGGGTGGTACCTGTGTTCACTTCAAAGCAGGGAAAGGAGGCCCAGAGAGGGCGAGCAACTTTCCTGAGGTCACACAGCAGGGAAGAGGAGAAGCCAAGATTCCAACTGAAGACTGAGTAGGCCCAAAAGCAGCATTTTCCCACCTTATCCCTCTGCAGTCCCAGCTTCTGACAAAACTCTGGTACTTTACCCTTGACAAAGATCTTCCACCAACAAGCTCATGAAGCGGACAAACCCACTTGTAAAACTGAATGTCTATAGTTTCTGTTCCCAGTGGCCTGCTCAAGGCCCCTGTTTGTTCCAGCTGGGACTCCAAACCATGTCTTTTGAGTCCTTCAAGAACTGACAGGCCAAGCATGGGTAGATGGAAGTGTCTGGAATTCACTGCCAAACACACCCCCACCCAGCTGTGCTGGGTGACCTTGGATGAGTAGCTTGCCCTCTCTGAGCCTCAAAGCCCACAGCTGTGAAAAGGGAATGCTACTCCCTGCCAGGCAGGGCACTTGGAAGCAACTCATTCGATTATTCAGAAAGTGCCTCCGAATGCAGATACAGGCATGTCCAGACTTTCTCAACTCACAGTACCCTTGGTATCTCAGGAAGTTTTTTGGTGAATATCCTAGGCCAAAATACCTAACAGTTCCACCTGTTAAGTAGTTAGGTCCAAACAACTTAATAAGTAGCTATATCCTGACAACAAAGTAGCCATTTGAAAAGTAATGCACATATTACAATATTTTATTTTGATTGTGTTGTTTAAAGATTTTATTTATTTATTTGAGAGAGAGAGAGAGAGAGAGAGAGAGAGCAGAGGGAGGGGGAGGGGCAGAGGGAGAGAATCTCAAGCAGACTCCCTGCTGAGCAGGGATCCCAATGTGGGCCTCAATCCCACAACCCCAAGATCATGACCTGAGTTGAAATCAAGAGTTGGACACTTACTTGAATGAGCCCCCCAGGTGCACCATGATTTTTGTTGCATTCTTAAATAACTAGAATCACAGCTACAGGGGTGTGGGTGTTTCTTGGGCTCTGCCAAATTTCTCAGATTTTGGCGTCAGACTGAACTCTGCCACCTTCATTCTGTTCTACACTGATTTCATCAGAGCTCTCGCTTTTTAGTGTAGCCACTGCAGAAAACCCAGCTTTGCAAAGATGGGACATCATCAAAAGAAATGTAGCTCTGTCTAATGTTGGCACCGTTCACATGGGTCTGGGAGATGTGCCTTTGTCTCCTCCAAAGTTTGAAAAATCTCACAGGGATGCTGTTCATGGTGGCACCCCGGGGTGCCCCAGTGCACAGTTTCAGAACTGTGGTGCAAAAGCCCTAAAAATACAGCCATGCCTAAGCAGACATGATCCACATTCTCAGGGAGTCTGGGGACTGTTGGAGATGGGAGGAGGAGAGCCAAGTCTGTGAAGGAAATAACAGTGAATCCCCGGCATCACCTCCTCCAGGAAGGCCTCCTTGATGCCTAGGCTAGATCATGTTTCTCTTCTGGTAAGCTCCCATGGCTCCTACAGTTGCATTGACCACAGCACTTGCAGCAGCTTATTGAAATGATCTCTTTATCTGTTCGTAGACCCAAATACATAATTCACTTGCCAGGATTGTATCCAGTGGGTTTTTGCAGGCTCAAGAAATGACAGTCCTTGCTACTATTACTGCCATTGATGTTGTTGGCAGTACTAAATGCAGTCTTTGTTGCAACATCCCTTCTTTGATGGTAACTGACTCCCAAGGCTCCCATCCAGAAGATATAAACCACATCACCAATAGTAATGAAGAGCCTACAAATTCAGTGAGGGTTTTAGGATCGGTTCCCCAGCGATACACTTAGGGACTCCCAGGAGGCTCTGGCTTTTCACCGCCCTGCCCTCAGAACACCACAAATATGAGACGCGGGGATCTCCTGACCGGGGCAGAGCCCGCATGGCCAGACAGAGGCCATAGTAAAATGGCCAGACAGAGGCCATAGTAAAAGTTTTCACTGATGTGTCGTCCCCAGTTGCTCCCATGTTGTCCCTTGACTCCCATGCCGGCTCCCAGCTGGGTGCCCTGTCTTCACTTAGAAATTCCTGTCTCAGGGTTTGTGCTATGGTGAGTGCTGTGAAAGGTGTAAGCCTGATGATTCACCGCCTGGGGCAAATAATAAAAAAATTAGAAAAAAATTCCTGTCTCTGAGAAAGCAGTAGCTCAGAGAAATTCATGACAGCCCAGGGGACTTGGCACAAGGAGGGCCCTCCCCCACCCCCAGCCCCGCTACCCCAGAACCATTAAATGCACCAGATTTCAAACCCAGCGGGTCCGCCACTTCCCAGCTTGATGACTTCAAACAAGCTGGCAATCCTCATCAAAAAGGATGATCGTGCCAACCATAAGTACAGATGCTTGTAACAATGTGTGTGGCCCACAGTAAGTGCTCGGGTACCATTGGTTGCTAATGATCACACGGATTCCATTCTTTGCTATTTGTGGGGTAACTTACACACCTTTCCTAGCAATACCCAGAGGACCTGATTTTGACATTTTGTTCCAATGTGCTCCAAAAATATGTACATTTTTTCCCTATAGTTAAGAAAAGGGGACAAATGGGAGGAAAATAGAAATGAGGGTGGGTTTGTGATCGTTTCCAAGACCACTGGCCCAACCCAGTTGTATTCCTGAGAAAGAACGGAATGAGTTCGCAGAGAATTGTCGAAGAGCCGAAATCAGTGTTTCTCAGCCAGGGGTGACTCTGCTCCCAGGAGATGTCAATGGCAATTCCTAGAGACATGTTTGGTTGTCACAACAAGGCTCTAGTGGGGAGAGGTCAGAATCTAGTGGCTCCATGTCCTACAAGGTGGAATGAACCCACCACAAGGAATTACCCAGACCAAAATGTCAGTAGCATCTAGGTTGAGAAAACCTGCCTTAGAGGGTCTTATTTCACTGTGTGGGTACATCCTTGGCATGGGGATGTCATCGCCCAGCCACATATCAGCTAAGGATGGGGTCTCGGCTGGTCCGTTTATGTAACGGGCAGGAAAGTTAGAGTCCAGAGCCTGGAATAGATTAAATCAGGAATGGGTTCAATTCTCCAGTATGTCTTAAGCTGTCAGGTATCATTTATGATGTTTCTACTGTATAATTTAGGGTTATATATGATAGTCCTTATAGAGCAGGCACTGAGCTTCAAGCACGTCCTAACAGGTTCATCTCCAGTGAGGAAAAGCGATATTAAATCATTAAATACAAAGCTGTGTGTTCAGTGCTGGGGCGGAGGAAGAATTAGGAAGATTAGTCACTCTTTAGGGATAGAGGGCCCCAGAAAAGTCTCCTTGGAAGTGGAGAAATGAGAACTGAGTACTGAAAGACCAGACTTCTCCAGGCTGGGTAGGTAGGTAAGGTGTAAGGTGAGGAGCAAGAAGAATATTCCATAATTTGGTAACACAGCCATCCATCATTGACTGAGCACCTACGGCCTGCCAAGAACATGCTAAACACCTTATATTCGTGATGTTATTTAATCTTCCAAATCCATATGAGATTATTCCCATTTTACTAATAAGAAAGACCGAGGCTCAGAGAAGTTGTGGCCCTTGCTGGAGGTCACACAGCGAGTACATAGTAGAACCCAGATTTTAAGCCAGATTCCACATCCTGGGACGTTGGATGGTGCCCCGGTGTAATGTGTGGATGGAGGTGAGAGACATGGAGGTGAGTTTGGGGAACGGGAAAGCGCTGGAGGTCAGGGAAAGGCAGAGAGATGGTACTGGCGAGGGTGGCCAAAGCAAGACCAGACAGGCTGTGAGTGAAAAGTCCCCCAGGATTTGCATGATCTCATCAGCGCTGTTTCGGGCTTGCATTTCAGCCGAGGAGTCCCTGGCATGTGACAACCCTGGCTTGCCGGAAAACGGCTATCAGATCCTGTACAAACGGCTCTACCTTCCAGGAGAATCCCTCACCTTCATGTGCTACGAAGGCTTTGAGCTCATGGGCGAAGTGACCATTCGATGCATCCTGGGACAGCCATCGCACTGGAACGGGCCCCTACCTGTTTGTAAAGGTACGGAAACCTACTCGCCACCCAGGGACCCGGAGCAGGAGATGTCGGGTCTGGCTTCTTGCTGTGAATCTCAGTTTGCTCTCAAAAGTCCAGCTACTGTATTTCATGACATCTAAGATTCCGCCATTATTTTCTGCACCACTGAGAAAGAAAAAAACAAGCGCTGCCAATGAAACAATGGCACAATGCCTTCTCCTGGCTTAGCATTTTTATCTCTACTTGCTAAAAGCTCTGTTTCCGGCTTAGATTTTTATCATAAAGGAGAGCCATTCCTCTTTGGACTCCTGCTTCGGTTACACAGCTTAAACCTTCCCTGCCTCATGCACCCCGTTTTCACAACCACTTGGTTCCCGGAGGTTATGAGGTCTCCCCGGTTGCCTCTGGGGTGGTCTGCTTTGCCGCTCACACCCTCGCCCAACGCTGAGGATGGTGTGCCGGGCAAGGGCGCACGCACAGGCATCGTGAGCGCCACCTGGTGGCAGCGGATTAACACGCCATTGATTGTAAGAGATGGTGAAGAGGGAAAACATTTTTTTTTTAAAGATTTTATTTATTTATCTGACAGAGAGAGATCACAAGCAGGCAGAGAGGCAGGCAGAGGGAGAGGGGGAAGCAGGCTCCCCGCTGAGCGGAGAGCCCGATGCGGGGCTCGATCCCAGGACCCTGAGATCACTACCTGAGCCGAAGGCAGAGGCTTAACCCACTGAGCCACTCAGGCGCCCTGGAAAACTTGTTTTGAAATCAGTGAAACGCTCATTATTGAAATTAAATTTTGACAAAGCCAGTGAGATTTGGGTCCGTTTATCTGGGTCTTTGAGGTATTCAATTAATAACAATATCCTAAATCCGTTCGATGCTTTAGGCCAGTAGATCTTAGCCTTTTATGGCATTAATGCCTGTTTGAGAATGAGGCAGAAAGTTCTGAATTATTTCCCCAGCAGGGACGGAGGTATCATGGAGTTTTACATTTCTACTTGGGAACCCATAACTTCAGTGGATCCCCAGACGCTTTGTCATGAACTTCAGCTGTAATTAACCCTTACAAATGTTTTCCAACCAGCATTTCTACTCCTAGGTAGATGCAAAACCTAATTGCAAACAAGTACTCACTTGTACGTGAATATTCCTAGCAGCATCGCTCACAAAAGATGGGAACTACCCAAATGCCCATCTACTGGGGAGTGGATAAATAAAATGTGGCATGGCCACAGTGGAATATTATGCAGCAGTGAAAAGGAATGGAGGGCTGATACCTGCCACAGCCTGAATGGACCTTGAGATCATGATGCTATGGGAAAGAAGCCAGAAACAAAAGATCATATATCCTATGATTCCATGTATATGAAATATCCCAAATCGGTAAACCCATAGAGAAGGGAATCAGATTGGTGGCTGTCAGACCTGGGCTGGAGAGAGAAGTGTAACTACTTAGTTGAAACAAAGTTTCCTTTTTGGGCTGATGAAAATGTTCTGGAACTAGGTAGAGGTGGTAGTTACCCAAAATCGTGAATGTGCTAAATGCCACAAAGTGGTCCGCTTTAAAATGATTAATTTTATATTATGTGAAATTTACCCATGCTTTTTATTTTTTTAAAGATTTTATCTATTTATTTGAACAAGAGAGTGTGAGAGGGGAGAGGGAAAGGGAGAGGCCGACTCCCCGCTGAGCCGGGAGCCCGATGCAGGACTCGATCCCAGGACCCCAGGATCATGACCCAAGCTGAAGGCAGTCGCCTAACCAACTGAGCCACCCAGGCGTCCTTACCTATGTTGTTTTGTTTTGTTTTGTTTTGTTTCCTGAATGGCCTTGTTTAAACCTCAGGACCACACTCTAAGATACATGAGGCATCTTACCCATTGCACAGTTACAAAAGGAGAGGCTCGGAGAAGTTAGGTGACTTTCCCAAGGCCACACAGCTCTTACGAGACAAATCCAGGATTTGAACCCACGTCTCCTAATTGTAAATTCCCTGCCTCTTCCCCAGTGCGCCGCCTGCAGGGTGGACTTAAAGGCTGTGAGGCTGGTAGCTTCCAACCTGCCAGTCACTTCAGCATTCGAATAACCTAGACTGCTTATGAGAAACAGATTCTTGAATCTGCTACCCCAGATCTACAAAATTAGAACCACTGAGGGTAGGACCCTGTAATATGCATTTTAACAAGCTCTGGGTTGCTCCAATGCACTTTGAATTTGAGACACTTAAGGCAGTGGTTTCTGAACATGAGGTGCAAATACAAACCAATTTCTGGGCCCCTGCAGGGGAGATGCTAATTCACTGGGTCTAGGGCAGGATCCAGGGACCAGGGTCACTAGTAGCATCAGTGAGTCTTGTCATCAGGCAAGTGTGGGAAACACTGGCCTAGAGGTTCTGCGTATTCTCACCTGGAATCAAGCAGGAGCCTATCCTGTGAAAGCCAAGACCTTATAGAAGCAGTTCTTAATAAGAGGGCAAGAGATCCTGTTGAAATGCAGAGAAAAATAAGAAATCGGCAACTGGGATTTAAGCCAACTGCCTCCCTCCTCTTCCCTGCCGTCATTTTTGACGAAGTCCAGCCCTGCGTTTGAATTTCTTTTCGAAAGCACAGGAAATCCACTCTGTAGAGTTGAAACATTGGGATGTTTTCCCAGAGGAAAGATTGCCTATAAACCTGCTAACTGCTACACGGACATTCATGAAAGATAATCTAGTATTATTGGTAAGTGTTCTGTGTGGAGGAAAATTAATAGGGTTTGCTTTTAAGAAATCTAAGTAAGGTTGAAAAAATTAAATTAAATTAAAAATTAAAAAAAAAAGAAATCTAAGTAAGGAGGGTGCCTGGTGGCTCAGGCGGTTAAGGGCTGCCTTTGGCTCAGGTCATGATCTGAGGGTACTGGGATCAAGCCCCTCATCGGGCTCCCTGCTCAGCAGGAAGCCTGCTTCTCCCTCTCCCACTCCCCTTGCTTGTGTTCCCTCTCTTTCTGTCTCTCACTGTCAAGTAAATAAATAAAATCTTAAAAAAAAAAAAAAGAAATCTAAGTAAGGACACCATGGAAGGGCCATTTTTGACTCTACATGCGATCTTCCCCCTGATTGTGTGAGTTCCTTTTTGGATTTGCTACAAAAGTATCTCATGCAAGAAATAGAAGAAACCAAAGTTGCCAATGAAGCATTAGTGGTTTTTCCCTTCCTTCCTCCATCCCTTCCATTTGTCCCCAGGGAAGCCAAAACGTATCACCCGTGAGAGTCCAGTCTCCCCAGTTCCCTGGGCTTACACAAGTAGACACACTGAGAAGACAGAGCAGGGAATGTTCATTTGTTGCCAAGTAAAAAACACCTCACACCATACATGTGTTTTGCTTTCCCCCATTTATTGCACACATCTGTCAAGTGGGAAAAAAGAAAAAATGGAGCTCTACCTTATCTTTTTAATTGCCGCGGGGCATTCTACACTGTGATGTCTCTTAATGCATCCTCTCCTTCCTCTGTGTGTGGGTCTCCCAGTTCCTTTCTTGTTTCCTGTTTGTTTTGTCTCCTTTTGCCCAGAGATTGCCTTGCCCATGAGTCTGGGTGCTGGCGTTTCTCATCAGATAGGACAGATTCCTTCAAGGGGGATTGATGGCATGGGCAAAGATCTGTGGGTGCTGAGATTTTGTGGATTTTGCCAGATTCTTTTCCACAACTGTAGTGTTTCTTCCTCCCCGTCTAGTAATGTGTGATCATGTCCTTTTCCCCACATCCTTGCCAGCACTAGATGTTATCAGTTTTTTTTTTATGTTGCCCATCTGATGGGAAGATGGAACTTCCATCCAAAAATACATGATAAAAACACAAGAAAAGATAAGAGGTGCTCGGTTTTGGATTCCTGAGATAGGTGAGCCCTTGAAGGCCCAGAAGGTGAGTGGCCTCCTGCCCCTCACTTTCTTCCTCAGGCATGACAGAGTTTCTGGCACAAAAGGATCTTGGGAGATGCTTCCATCTTTCTTTCCCCTCCACTTCCACTCCTGAGATCTCACAACTCTGTAAGGATATGACAAATCATCTCCTATTCCAAAAAAAAGTGGGGTGCATGGCTTTGTGCTCTGGAGTTGGCGAAGTGACTGAGCGCCAATGTAAGGCCACCTGACTGGGACTCAGGGGCCCTGAGCTTCCACCTGGCTGGACTATGGACCACCTGCATGACCTTGGGCAAGCCACCTCCTCTCCCTGACCTTGGTTTCTCTTTTTGTGACATAAAAGGAAAGGCTTGGCCCAGGAGGCTGCATTTTAATGTGTGCCCCAGGGGGGCATTGACCACACTCCCAAGGACACAAGTTCAAGGTCTCCCTCCAGCTCTGAGATGCAGGAGGAGTTCATGCACTCCCAGACACACAACCGAAGTCCAGCTCATGTCTTGGGCAGGAAGTATTTCCTCAGTCTTTTCATTTTCCCAATCCCCTAGCTCCAGAGATAACCTGCAGTCAGTTAGTTAGTATGCTAGCTTTTCAACTGGTTCTGTTGGCATCACATGGTAATGACCAACGTCAAAGAGTGACTTTAACTGAGGCACAAATCAGGAAGTTTCAGTATTAGGACGTGAATACAGCTAAGCTTTGGTGGCCATCCCCAGTCACCCCCATATAATGTAGGCTGCTTATCTAAGCCCTTCACTCTGGGGTTTTGCTTCTTTTAAACCCATACATGTGGGTGTATTTTGGTGCTCAGCCACCATGAGGTCTTTGGTGCCAAAACCTGGGAATGCCCGTCCCCATCATCTTGAACTTCCAGAGAAGTTTTATGGGGAATATGGGGAAATGAATGAATTCCTAGAAATAGAGAGTTCTAGTCTGTGGCAGTGAATGAAAATTGTTTTACATGAAATATGAATAATAGTCACATAAATATGGAATAGAAGTGAAATCAGAAAGGTTCATATAAACACATATTTCAAAGCAGGAAAACAGTTTCAGCTCTGCCTGGATTTTGGATGTGGGGTTTTATCTTAAGCCTCACTGTTCATCAAACTTCGTCCTACCTAGGGAACAATGAAAGACGAGCAGAACTACGTAATTCAGAGCAGAGGCTGGAGAAAGTTGAGCCTTCTGGGTTTAAAGACTGCCTTCATCCCTCGGAAGCTGTGTGAGATCAGAGAAATTGCTTCACTTCTCTGAACCTCTGTTTGTTCATCCATAAAATGGGGGTGATGATAGTAACCACCTAGTCAGATTGTTGTGGGAGGAAATGAGCAAATACGTACAGAAAGTTCTTGGCACAATATCTGACATACGCTGAGTGTTGAATAATTAATCAAGGGAGCAGTGTTGTCTTTGTTTCTTTCATATCTATGTCATGATCTCTCAGGAACCTAGGAAGGGAATGTGTCCAGGCATTTCTGCTAATTCCAGGAGCCCAAGATAAATCAAAGCTGAGCACTAACTTCAGCCAGGCATGGCACGGGCTTTCGCTCCCAATTTTTTGGCTTCATTTCATGCAGAGTGAATTCACTGGACATTAACCAATGCTTCCAATTTCCCTTTCAGTTAATCAAGACAGCTTTGAACACGCATTAGAAGGTGAGTTCCATAATGAAAAAAAAAATCCAATATATCAAGCTAATAGCAAAAAACAAGGGCAGGTCCTTGTGTGTCCTTCTCTAGGTGCTTAAAAAAAATAAGCAGAAATTCCATCTTCACACTGCTGAAGGTAATTTCAAAATAGAACATTGTAAAAGAAACAAACCATTGCATTTGCAACCTGGGGTCCAAACTATGACCTGAAAGGGATTTCTCACCAGGTCTGTTCTTGGGGTAAGAAAATCTGAGGGTCCACATGCCTGAGAAAGGCACAACCCGACCGTATGACTTTTCACCCACGTGGTGCTGTTTGGGGGAAGTAATTCCAGTGATGCCTCACTTTCCATGCTCAGCACCCCCTGTCCACCTGGGGGATGCCGTGTGGTCCATTTTCCCCATATTACCTGTCCTTGTATCCTCCTCATTTTCTATTCTCCTCCTCTTAGGAATTACCGAGTGAGATTGATTAATGGGGAATGGATGGTAAATGCTGGCCAGGATTTTGTTTGGTTTTTTATTTTGTGGTTCCCTTCCCTTGCAACCCCTCCCACACATCAAACATTCTACATTCTGTATGACTTCCATTCATTTGGGTACCAAACCACTCACCGGGGCTGTGGTGTCATAAGATGTGTGTGTGTGTGTGTGTGTGTGTGTGTGTGTGTGTGTGTAGATAGATAGATACAGTGTTATTTTTATTTTTTAAAAAGTTATAACCAATTAAGCAACATTTATCATTATTTTTGGAGCCACTTAGCTTTCTGACAATAAATCATTCACTCAGACTGTGGGGCTATGCAAATTACACGTCATAGTTGCTCTCCCTTGCAACAGATGACATTTTAATCCCAACAGGCAGAGCCAGGCTCAAGTGTTAAGTGCAGAGGAGGAGTGTGTGGGAGTCACTCTGCAGGGAAAAGAGAGGGCATTCCGCGGCGTTCCTGTCTATTCAGGCCATCCCTTTGCCACCTTTCGGCAACCAACGAACCATGAGAACGTCTCAAAGGCCTGGGTTGCTGAGAGATTATGAGCGCCTGCTCAATGTTTTGTGCTTGTGCATTTGTTATGGGTGTTAGCATCGATTTTTCAGACTCTGTAGAGCAGCGGCTAATGGATTATAGATTGGCGTGCAGCCGAGCTCTGGGGCCCGCGGCCGTGGAGAAATGGCACGGGTGTCCTGAGGACATGTGGGGTCTCCCTTCAGGCCGTGCTGACCCCCACAATAGCCATCATAGTTCTTACAACTGCCACAAGCCAGTGGGAAGGGCGGGGGCTCCGGGTGAGGCCGAAGGGGTGCAACCGTTACCTCTGAGAATCAAAACTGGGTCTTCGCAGTTGGAGTGTCATGGGGGCGGGGTACAGTACTGAGAACAGGCCCAGCTGCCAAGTGCCCTCTCCTGGAGGGTCTGAGAAGAGCTGTGGGAGGCGCCTGTCAGTGGGGGCACAGCGAGCTCCGCCTTTCCCATGGAATATCGAGCAAATCCGCCTTCCCAGTTATTAGCACATATGGGATTTTCTCCAAGTCTCTCCTTAAATTGGATTTTAACCAGATTTAAACTGTAGCCACCCATCCTCCCCCTAACCCCCAAAATGGGCATGGTGTGACTGGGGGTTAAAAGAGTGTCATTCTCCGCAGCCCCATGAGCACCCCACCCAAGGATTGGTCTGAGCTCCTTCACAAAGATCCAGTCCCATTTGCTCTAGTCTCTGCCTCATCTCCCCTCTGGGGATGGTGGTCCAGCGGCGAAGAGTCTGCGATGCCAGCTCTTTGAATGAGTGCAGAACTGGGAAGGCAGGCTCCCATCTGGGCATCTGGGATCCAGGTGCCCACGCGGCTGGGAGTGAGTGGTGAGACCCGAGGGCTTCACTGGCTTGTGTGTTCAGTAGCAGAAGCGGCAGCCGAGACGTCGCTGGAAGGGGGAAATATGGCGCTGGCTATCTTCATCCCAGTCCTCATCATCTCCTTACTGCTGGGAGGGGCCTACATTTACATCACCAGGTAGGGGCTTCGGGGGAGGGCGTGGGGGACTGCCGTCCACAATGACCGGCACACTGGGGCACAGGGTCACCATTGGTAGCTCGGGGCTGGGGGCATTTGGGTGCTTGGAGATGACTTGATTCAACTCAGCTCAGGGAGAAATAGAGCCCACCCCTCCAAGACAAGAGGACTGAACATGCAGCAATGAATAAGCAGGCACTCCCCCTGAGCTCAAGGGGCTGTGCTTTAGCGGGAGAGATAGACACACCGACACGGATCCCATCGTGCACTCATTCACTCGTTCACTGAGACCACAAAGACATGTCACTGTCTAATACATACCACACATTACCCTGTGTGTTGGGGATCATACAACTTGCCTGCAGTGAAGAAGGAAGATATTTAGCTGTGGCTAGGATATTCACAAATTCCTTCAAATTCACAACTATTGAGCACCTACTGTATGCCAGGCAGTTTGGGGGGGGTGGGGGCAGATCTAGGGACTTCACTCTGGACAAAACGAAAGGAGATCTTTGATACGTGGGGCCCAGGTTCTAATAGGAGGAACACAGACAGCAAGTAAAGTATATAAGGAAAGTAAATACAGTTGAACCTTGAACGATGCCAGGAGGGTGAGGGGGCGCCAACACCCCGTGAGTCGAAAATCTGCATATATAACTTTTAACTCCCTGAAAACTTAACTACCAATAGCCTACTGTTGACCAGAAGCTTTACTGGTGACATAAACAGTTGATTAACACGTGTTTTGTATGTTATATGTAATATATACCCTGTTCTTTTTTCTTTTTGAGAGAGAGAGGGGGTATGAACGTGCGAGGGGGGAGGGGGCAGGGTAGAGGGAGATGAAGAGAGAAAATCCCCAGCAGGCCGCATGCCCAGTGCAGAACCTGACACGGGGCTCCATCTCCTGACCCTGAGATCATGACCGAGCTGAAATCAAGAGTCGGACACTCAACTGACTGAGCCATCTAGGCGCCCCTAATAACATATTCTTGCAATGAAGTAAGCTAGAGAAAAGAAAAGTTATTAAGAAAATCATTAGGGGGGGTTCCTGGGTGGCTCAGTTGGTTAAGCATCTGCCTTCGCCTCAGCGGGGAGCCTGCTTCTCCCTCTCCCTCTGCCCCTCACCCCCTACTTGTGCTCTCACTCTAACAAATAAATAAAATCTTTTTTTTAAAGATTTTATTTATTTATTTGACACACAGAGAGAGATCACAAGTAGGCAGAGAGGCAGGCAGAGAGAGAGGAGGAAGCAGGTTCCCCACTAAGCAGGGAGCCCGATGCGGGCCTCGATCCCAGGACCCTGAGATCATGACCTGAGCCGAAGGCAGAGGCTTTAACCCACTGAGCCACCCAGGCGCCCACAAATAAATAAAATCTTTAAAAAAAAAAAAGGCAGGGGGAAAGAAAGGGAAAAAACCTTAAGAAAGAGAAGATACACTTGCAGGACCGTATTATATTTATCAAAAAAGTCCACATATAAGTTGACCCATGCAGTTCAGCCCTGTGTTGTTCAAGGGTCAACTGTGTACATTAGGAGGTGATAAAAGCAGGGAGTAGAGAAAGCTGGAAAGGGAGAAAAAGGGACCTGGAGTGGAATTGGTGATTAAACGTTAGGAGTCCCCACTGAGACATGACATTTGAGTAAGGGCTTGAAAGCAATAACCAGTAACCTATGCAAACACCTGAAAGAGGAGGATTCTGGGCACATACACAGTATGTGCCAAGGCCCTGAGGCAGGCATCTGCCCGATATCATTTTCTTCTATTTCTGTGGAGCCCACAGTATTGAGGGGGGGAGAGGAGAAATACACAAACTACAACACACTGTGATGAGCACAAGGAAGGAAAGAGACAGTGTGTGGTAATAGAAGAGCCACTTTTTAAATAGGTAGTCAGAGAAGGTTTCTCCAAGGCAACACAGTATATAGTAGGTGCTCAATAAATGCTCATTATTGCTGTTGTCACCCTGCATGAAAGAGGGGCTCGAATCGCCTTACAGGGAAAACCAACTGAGCTGCGCCCCTCCCTGGGAAGGGGAGGTACTGAGGTTTAGTTGCCACTGCCTCACTTACAAGTTGAGAGCAGTTATGATTTCAGCGTTCACCCACCTGGATTCTGGTGCGAGAGGCCCAGGATGGGGCCCTAGCCGGCTGCTCTCCGATAGCCGGAGTGACTCCTCTCTCCTTTGTGGTCCCTTCCCCAGATGTCGCTATTACTCCAACCTCCGCCTGCCCCTGATGTACTCCCACCCCTACAGCCAGATCACCGTGGAAACCGAGTTTGACAACCCCATTTATGAGACGGGGGTGAGTCGGTGTCTTTTCTCTTTTGGGTGGCAGACTTTGTGTTGGGTACTAGGGACACAGTCGTGAACCAAACAGACACGGTCCAGCCATTAATGAGCTTATAATCCTTCAAAGGACACAGAGCTCAGTAATAAGAGGAAGAAGAATCTGTACCATGAGCTGGACACCTTAAGTGTGTAAGCTGCCGGAATCCCTGCAACCCTGGGGTACACTCTGCAGTTATCTCCGATGGACTGATGATACCGAGGGTCAGAGAGACGAACAAATGATCGGGCCAAGCTTGCACACAGCCAAAAGCGTGGCCTGGAGCCAAGATACAAATTCAGACTGATGCCAGTAATCATTCTTTTATCCTGCATCCCTTGAACCTCAAATAGATACCAATAGGTATCTTGTTTGTAACAAATCATCATTTTTAGGGACCGTGAAAAGTTTGGTCAGGGCACTGTGGTGCATGGCCAAGACATCCTAGCGCTTTTGCTATATTCTATGGGTTAGAAGCATATTACAAGTCCTGCCCACACTTGTGGAAAGGGGAACATGCAAGAATGTGACCACCAGGAGGTGAGGAGCAGAGGACACATCTTGGGGCCTTCCCACCGCACTCCCATCTACCATAGACGCACTTGCTTATCTGTGTTGACCCAGCGGGCACAGCAGACCTCCAGGAAAGCATGTGACAATGACCTCTTCTGGGACAAAGCCTCTGACTTCTTAAATCTCCCAGCTCCTCTGCCTTGGAGGCCTGGAGTATATTACACACACTTGACGAATATTGGAGAAACTGAAGCGGTGAACATCCACATGTTGGGGTCATTTTCCATATGGCACTGCTAGGAAGAGGTCGTATGTTATTTTACATTCTATATACCTTGTTTACAAATCCGAAAAGAAGGTCAAGCTGATAAAAAAATAAAAGAGAGAGAGAGAGAGAGAGAGCACTTCAGAACCTAGAGCCTATCAATACTTCTTAGTATAGTGTATCGGCTGCCTAGCACTGTGACAAAGCTGAGTAAGAAATAGTCCCAAAACTCGGTAGCTCAAAGCAAGCGATGTTAATTTGCTCATTAGTCTGTGGGGTGGTGTTTTCGGCTACTGGGGGCTGGGTAGTCATCCTGGCCATGCTCACTCACACATCTGGGACAGGCAGGCAGTCGGCTGGGCTGGCTGACTCGGCTCTGCTCTCCGCATTCCTCACCTCCCTGGGCAGGACTAAAGTCCCTCAAGGCCCACTCTGCCCATGGATCCACCCCACAGCGGTTCACCTGATCTGTGCTTCCCTCTCTTGCAGGAAACCAGGGAGTATGAAGTTTCCATTTAAGAAGAGCTAAGCCTGAGAAGGGAGCTCACCGATCAGAACTCAACGAAAACCTCCTCGAGAAATTCATCCAGAGACCACATGGCGTTTGATTGAAACCCCAGAACATTGTCCGTCTTTTCTTTAGACTCTTTATTGAAGATTCACTGTTTTCTTCACTGTATTTATTATATTTAAAATCGAAATTGGTGTGGTTGGAGGGGTCGCAGCTGCGGCCAAATCTGTATGACAATCTCCTTTCCAAAGGCAGGGAGATGACCTGAAAAATGACCGACATGACAGCAAAGGGGGGAAAAAAAGCAGCTGGGCTTCTCCATCAGCAGTGGCCATGCCCTGGCTGCATCAGATTGCACGCATTTGGGGATCCATGTCCATGGTGCTTTTAGGACAAATCCAAGCCCCGGGATCAGGTGGGAAAGGGTATCTCTTGATGGATTAACTTGGGTTGGACTTTATCTTGAACAGATCTGCTCCAAAACAAATCCCAGGTCTGCTGTTCCAAATGCTCTCAGCTTCTAGAAGGCCTCGCCACCTCCCCTCCCTCCCATGATCCTCCCAAAGGCAGCCAAGTTATGACCATGAGCGTTCTCGTCCGCCACCCTGGCCTCCCTGGAGGCTGGCAGAATCAGAAAATGTTGCAGAGTAGGTGAGAGATTTGAGAATTCGGATAGAGTGCGGGGTGAGGAGGGGGACATTGAGTGAGGGGATCGGGTTAGTAAAACCTTCTTTCCTCTGACACTCCACCAGTAATGAAAAGGAAGAGAATGTATGCTACAAGTGCCAGAAATGATCTTTTTGTTCATCAGGGGGCCCCCTCAAGCTGTGACCAGAGGTCCCCATGGGAAGCTTCAGTCACATAGTTACAAGGATTTCTGTGGTGGGGGGCTGTGCCGGGTCCCAAAATCCAGGGATGGGCTTGGTTTGATTTCTGGGAGTACTGAAACACCTGAGCCCTCCAAATAAGGGTGACTCACGTGCACTGTTTCTCCAAAAGGGGCCGGAACATACTTGCAATCGAGTATTTCGGGAGGGAGGGTCCTATGAGGAAAACAAAATGTTTTTCTCTTCCTGGAAGCTCTGCCCAGACGTTGGAGGGTAGGATGCATGCCGTGACTGTGGAGGAAGATTCTTCTCTAAACACAGGTGTAAAGAAAAGGCAGCGGTCGAGGACACAAGGAAGGGATAGCACGTGTAAAAAAGGTAGATTTGCCTCCCCGGGATCCATCACGCCCCTAGTGACAGCTGGTGGCTCAGGCAGGCACAGGCTTGGTGCTCGAGGTGCCCACTTTAGTGCCCTTCCATGCTTGCTAGAATTCTTTTATATCGGCTGGTTTCCAAACACGAAAACCCTTCCTGGCTGCCACTTTGTTGGGAGATGGGCTGGGAGTCCGTATTTTGGTAGCTCGTCTGCGCAGCTCTGGAACAGGATAGGGTGGCTGGTTCTGACCCACACATTGCCTCCTCCTGGCTAGAAGCTTGGGCTTCAGTCATGGGGAAGCTGAGGCCCAATTCTTTCCTTCTGCCAGAAAAGGCATGCATTCATACACACAGCAAGAGATAATTAAAAGTTACTTTCCCACCACCTAAAACTCACCTTTTTATAAAAAGGCAGAATCCAATCTTTGCTTTTACTTCCATTTGATGCTTATTCTAACCCTAACCCTGGGTCATCTGGAAGGAAGAGCTCTATTAATGATATTTAATTTTAGAAAATACTCTGGTTATGTGCAAACTAAACATCTCCCTTTTGTCGAGACTGACAAAATATGAAATCTTGATTCTAACCCTGTTCCCTAAAAGTGGCCAGGCCGCAGGCCAAGAGTCCTATTGACTGTTGGAGGAATAGAAAAGGTGTTGATTTTTTTTTTTCGGGATACCCATGTCTTAGTTTTGTCTTAGTAGTACAGCACCTATGACCATGTTTTGAAAGTTTATTTTCACCAAAAGAGGGATCCTGTGAGCTTGGCAATGTACAGTGTGATTGAAAAGACAGGTTGGTGTCTGTTTTTCTTTTTAGATTATCTGAATGTGTATTTGTAATATGTAAAGGTAAAAACACAATATTCGTGCCAAAAAATGTACTGAGCATCTCATTTCAGCTCATACGTGTCTGTTTTTATAAAGTCAATGTCAAAACCCCTTGGGATTAAATATTTTTGAACAGGAAACAATCTTGAGCAACTTGAGAACCAACTGAACCTTCCTACGAGCCACTCTTTGTTTTTAAAACAGTGGGGAAATACGTTTACAGAGATTTCGAGCCTCAAAGAATGCATGTGATGGTGTGTATTACATGCTAAGTCATATAAGCTGTATCGGTCAGCTACCGCCCTGTGCTTTAAAAATGAACACACTTGATCCTCTTCAGCTTGGAGCTTATCTTTTTGCTTTTTGGGGGGGTGGGGTGGGGAGGAGTAGAATTATTAAGCCGACATAAATATGCTGGTCGCGACTTGAGGGCCATCCTTACTTAGTTCCACAGACATGCTTTAGAGACGATCTTTTGAAGCCAGCTCCTTGGAAAGCCTCTGGTGACTCAGGCTGATAGCTTTGGAAACTGACAAACGGCCCAGCAGGAAGCAAAGTGGAGACATAATCAGGATGGGTTGTATAAGCAGGAGTGACTTGGCAAATAGATGCGTCGATTTAGGCTGAGCATGAGCCTCGGGCACAAATGACCTTTCTTTGGGGGTAAATCCAAAGGGTATGGCATGGCTTTCCTATGCCCTTGAGAAGTCACGGAGGGGAGGGGGCCGTCGTGCGAAGTCAGATATCATGAGAGTTGCTCAGCACCCTCGAAGGCAGGCTTTCCCCTGGGACGTCTTCATTTTCATTTTATCCCCAAACGGAATAAAAAGCAGAACAAACTTTCTAAGCTAGAATAATGAAGTTAAGTCATTTTCCACTTTGTATATATTGATGCTAATAAAACAAATGAAAAAGAGGTAAAGCTATGGGGTTTTTGTTGCAAAGACACTCCGGGGAGGGCTGTTTCTGGTGTCTGGGGATTGGGTTGGGGTAACATTGGCTGACACTTTGATTGACAAGGCGGGCTGCCAACTTGGGTATAGTTGCAGGAACATCGTAGGGGGCAGGGAGCGTGGCAGGGGGCAATGTTCAGAACAATTCAGGACAGCTGCCATCATCAGACACACCTCCCCCAGCTCAGGCTGCCGTGACAAAGACGGGAGGCTTAAACAACAGAGGATTATCGTTGTTTTGGAGGCTGGAAGTCCAAGTTCAGGGTGCTGGCCATTCAGTTCCTGGTGAAAGCTCTCCTCCTAGCCTGTGGCCTTCTCCCCCAGTCTTCTTCTTCTAAGGTCACTCTCCTATGGGACTCAGGCTCTTATGACTTCATTCCCCCTTAATTACCACCTAAAGACCCTGTCTCCAAACAGTCACATTGGGGATTAGGACTCCAACGTATGAATTGGGGGTGGGACATAACTCAGCCCATAGCATTCCACCCCTGGCCACCCAAAATTTATGTCCTTCGTTTATGCAAAATAGAGTCATGCCATCCCAACACCCCCAAAATCTTAACTCATTCCAGCATCAGGTGTAAAATGGAAAGTGCAAAGTCTCATCTATCCTTGAGGGGCGCCTGGCTGGCTCAGTCGGTTAAGTGTCCGACTCTTGGTTTTGGCTCAGGTCATGGTCTCGGTCATGGGATTGAGCTCCGCTTTGGGCTCCCTGCTCAATGCGGAGTCTGCTTGGAATTCTCTCCTTCTGCCCCTCCCCCTGCTTGCATTCTCTCTTTCTCTCTCTCTCTCTCTCAAATAAATAAATCTTGAAAAAATAATAAATATCATTGAAATCAGGTATGGGTCATCCCAAGGCAAATTCCCTCCAGCTGTGAAGCTATGAAACAAAACAAATTATGTCCTTCCACACGATGATGGGACAAGCATAGGAGAGATGTTCCCGTTCCAAAAAGGAGACTTCAGAAGGAAGAAAGGGGTGACGGATCCCAAGTAAATCCAAAACCTAGCAAGGCAAATTCCATTAGATTTTAAGGCTCTAGAATAACCCTCTGCCATTCAGTGCCCTGCCTTGCAGGCCCATGGGGGTGACAGCATCACCCCCAAGGCCCTGGGGCAGTGGTGGAGGAACCCCCATCCCCTGAGGCACTGGGTGCGGTCATTCTGGCAGAAACCAGAGACACAGCCCCAGCCTTTGAAACCAAGGGGGAAACAGCCTTGTCCCTGGACCGGTGGTGGGAGTGACAGCTGTCATGACCTCTGAATCACCTCCAGGATCCTTCTTCCCTCTCCTTGAAGAACAGCACGTCCACAACTGAGTAGCTGTGTGGTCAGATCCTGCAGGATCTAAGAAATGCCACAACCCCTCCTTCCCTCCATCCCATTTCCTCTGTCCCATTTGGTATCACCCCATCTGTATCCCTGGCTCCCGCAGAGATGGCTGGGTCATTCGTGAGTCTCACCCACGGTCTCGTCATCAGCCCCGTTGTTCAGCCACACCCTTACTCTTCTCTTCAGATCAAGCTTCCTCATTTTTTGAAATGTAGATAAGGCTGAGAATTTGCCAAATCTTCAAATTTCCGCTCCTGTTTGCTTAAGCAAGCCTCCTTCCATCCATCTTTCTCCTCTTGAATTTGTACCGTAAGGCGTCAAACCTCTCCTCCAAAGCTTTGCTTTGAAATCTCTGCAACTAAACATCAGTCTTGTTGCTCTCGAGTTCTACCTTCCTAGAAAGTGCTAGAACACAGTTCGGTCAAGTTCTGTGCCACTTTGACACAAGGATCACCTTCATTCCAGTTTCCAAGAACATGTTCCTCGTGTCTGCTGGAGGCATCCTGAGAATGACATTGACTGTCCGTATTTTAAATCATATCTTATTCAAGGCAATGTAGGCTTTCCCTAGCATGCAACTCAGAACCCCTCCCGCCTCCACCCATTCCTCAGCTCCAAAGCTGCTTTCCACATTCCTTTTTCCCGAAGTAGAAAAATCCTGGTGGAAAATGGACGAACAGAGCCAAAAGTAGACAATCTGACCAAAATGTGTGTCCAACATTGTTGTCCCTGAAGCCTTCGAGTTCAACCTGCTCGGTAGCAACAGAGCAGAGGATCAAGGGGTGAGGAGTAAGGGAAAGAAGACGATTCTATCCGTCCACTATCTTTCCTCTGACCCAAAATGCCACCAAACACTGAGCCAAAATAGTGGAAAAGTCAACTATGTTTCATACCTGTATTGGTTGTGAGAGATCAGGGAAAAAACACATACTAATCTCCATCTGAAGCCTGGGGATGACAAACTCCCACGGGTGGGTCAGAATCCGACACGGTCATTCAAAAAAAAATCAATTAGTGGAATATTTACCTTCCAGGGACACTGGAAGGCTGCGTGAGGCCCTGGGTGGCTCAGTCAGTTGAGCATCAGACTCTTGATTTCAGCTCCGGTCATGATCCCAGGGTTCTGAGATCAATCCTGGCATCGGGCCTGGGTTTGAGGCTTGCTTGGGATTCTCTCTCTCTCTCTCTCTCCCTCTCCCTCCGCCCCTCCCTCCCCAACCCTTCTAAAATAAATAAATAAATATTAAAAATAAGAAGAGAGATTAAAAACAAAAAACACTGTAAAGGTACAAAAGATCATTGTTTCTACCGTGACAGTGAGAACAAGCTGGTTAAACCAAAATCAACATAGCTTTGAAAAAATTAGAAGTATGGGATACAAAAACACCCAAACTAATGAAATTCCAGAAGGCGGTGAGCCCTTCCTAGGATGGAAGAGGTTCACGTCTGTTTTAATCTCCGAGAGCACGGTAGAAATGTGAGCAAAGCCATCATAGCAGGAATGAGAAGACAAAGAGCTGATTTAAAAAACAGTAATAATAATGGCTGCACATGGTTGTGGTAAGAATCCCAAGAAACTCAAGCCACACAGCCATTTGGCGCCCACCCCTCAACTGTATCCCACAGGATCTTCATGGAGCTCCTGGGTTATGCCAGATCCTGGGAGCAAGGCAGGAGAGCTGGGGACGATCCCTCCATCCCCAAGAAGGCAGTCCCTGTAGGATGAATTGAATGCCTGCCGTCCCGTGTGACCTTCAAGAGAACCTCCTTCTAAAACTCCAAATCACCACGTCGCCTGTGCTGACTCCTCCCCGGCAGTGGGTTTGTTCAGCTTGAAGCTCAAGAGAATCATAATTGACGGGATCATATTTAACAAGTAGAGAAAACTCAGACATTAGAATCTGATGAATCAATTGCTCCCATTCTATTGTATCGTTACAGTACCAGAGTCATATTCTGATTTGATTAGCCAGTCAACCTTTTTGCATGAGCTGTGGACACACCTGAATCGTGGCAGGACTGTCCTGTTTGCAGGGAAAACTGTATTAACAATTATAGGACGGTTGAGAGAATTGCTAGAAGTTTACCACGTATCTACCATGGAGGATGAGAGAGGGAGAGCCAGCGCCCGCCCTAGGAGAGGCCGTGTGGTCTGATGGTTAAGTCCACTAATTCCGGAGCCAAAGAGGCTGGGTTCACAGCCCGTTTCTGATGCTTGTTAGCTGTGTGACCTTGAGCAAGTGACTGAACCCCCTCCTGCTCCTGCTTCCCCATCCGTGAAATGAGGACCACGGGGCTGCTGTCGAAAGTCCATTGAGTTAATATACACGAAGGACTCAGAACAGTGCCTGCGCCTAACGAGGGCTCTGCAGGTGCTTGCTTGGAGTGGCATGTTTGTAATTATAGATGAGCTCCTGCTTCATTTCTTGCCATGGCCAGTCCCGGGCCAGGGGAGACTAGCACATGATCCCTGCCCGCTTGGACTTTCTAATCTAGCGGGAAGATAGACCTGAATCAACAAGCTGCACAAAGTAATGTTTGAACACGAGCAGTGGTACTTGCCAAGAATGCTATGCCAGGTGGACTTGTGATCGGGGCTGAGTGGGCCAGGGGGTGATTTTAAATTGGGGTCTACAGGATAAATAGAAGGGCGCCTGGGTGGCTCAGTCGGTTAAGTGTTCGACTCTTGGTTCTGGCTCAGGTCATGATCTCGGGGTCATGGGATGGAGGCCCACAGCAGACTCCGTGTTTATTGCGGAATCTGTTTGGGATTCGTCCCCTCTTCCTCTCCTTCCCCTCTGCCCCTCCCCCTGCACGCCTGCTCTCCTCACATAAAACAAATAAAATATTTAAAAAAAAATAAAGGATGAATAGAAGGTGAAAGAATGTTTGGCGAAAGCTTCATGGCAGAGGGGCACGTAGAGGGAGGACGATAGGAGCTTGGCACCTTTGATGGGTGGCCACTGTGGCTGGAGAGAGGTGGTTGAAGGCAGGAGCGGGTCTGGAAAGCCGGGTTGGGGCAGATCTCCAAGGCAAGCTGGAGGGAGACTCAACTGGACTTCTGTGTTTAGTGCTCCCTCTGGTGGCTATCTGGGGAATCCTACCCGACGTTTAGGTAATTGTCAAGGATTGGGGCCATTTCTCTCAGGGACAACTCACAGCAAATGGAGAAGGCGGGGCGCGAGGAAGCATCCTGGTGGCGTCCCATCATTTCCATTATAAAACAGAGGGATGGTCTTGAAAGGTTCCCTGGGGAGGAGAAGTTTCTTCAGTGGCAGGAAGGACCTGGAGGGGGTTGTCACTCAGGGACCTGTCACTCATTCCATTCTTGAATTGAGACCCCAAGGAAGGACAGTAAGGGCTAAGAAGGGAGACAGAAAGGTCAGACTGCATCCAGGGCGACTTCAGAACCAAGATTCAGTTTCCCGGGTCTGGCTGCTCTACAGGTTGAAGACAATGGTGGAGCCCAGAGCCTCCCTTGAGACCAGAAGCCAGCAGGCAGAAGGAGAGGGAGAAGCAGGCTCTCACCGAGCAGGGAGCCTGATGAGGAACTCAATCCCAGGACCCTGGGATATGACCTGAGCCGAAGGCAGCCACTTAACCGACTGAGCCACCCAGGCGCCCGTTTTCTACATTTTAAATATTCTTCTCGTTGTAGAACAGTTTCGGGATGTCCCGGTTACCCGACGCACTGTAATATCTCATTCATTCTCGCGAGTAAGGATCCTATCATTATTCTCCTTTTATAGATGTGTCATCTGAGCCTCAGAGAGGTCGTCCCTCACGCAAGTCCCCACAGCTGGGACCCGAGGAAATGGGGCTCAGGAGGGGTGGTTGCTGTTGGAGGTCCATGGCAGAAAGGACAGAAGCCCAGCCCCCTCAGTGCTGCCTCCCTCCCAGGGCACCCAGAACCAAAGCAGGCTCTTTTAGCCTGTGGACGCCCTGAGGAAAGAGACTGCTTTGTTTGGCTTCTATCCCAGGAGGTGTTTGTCTGGGTTCCACGCTGGCTAAGAACTGAGACTCCAGGTTTGAAGTTTGGCTCAATCCTTGATTAACAGCTTACTGGGATGAGGGTTGGGGAGGCCCCAGGATGGGGCGATACATCCCCACATAATAGAAGGAGGAGACATTACTGACTGTCCTGCAGGTGACAGAACATTGGGGCAGACACTGAAAAGAACCCAGACAACATCTGTTTCCCTGCTGTCTGCTAAGAGAACCCCAATTTTGCTCAGAGCAACAATGAACCCATCCTCCAACAATGGGTCATGGCCAGTTTCAATTAGGATCAATCTGTTGCCCATTGTCCCATCCTCCTTTGCTGCTAGCGTTGATCTTCAGCCACTTTTGATCAATGAGCCTTGGCAGAAGATGGTTTGGGGTATGTGTGTGTGTGTCGGGAAATGCTCTAAGGAACTGCTTTCCTGGTAAAAGAGAGACCCAGCTACCGCAGCACCAGACCCCCTTCCTCATGCCTTGAACCCAGTCGTGATGCTTCATGACTCCCATGGCCATTTTGCAATAGAAGCTGCAACATGAGAACAAAAGCAACACAGTAAGAAGGGGGAAGGGGGCAGAAACTCCTGGCCCCCAATGGATGCTGCCAACATCCTCCTACCCGACACAAGCATAAAACATAATTCATGAAACCAGCTCCATAAATTGTGAAATGTAAGTGATGGTGTCTAGGTGTTTTGCAACTGTAAAACAGAGAAAATAGCTTATCAAAGTGGAACCAAAAGGGCAGCTGGGTGCCTCCGTCGGTTAAGCGACTGCCTTCGGCTCAGGTCACGATCCTGGCGTCCTGGGGTGGAGTCCCACATCGGGCTCCTTGCTCAGTGGGGAGCCTGCTTCTCCTTCTACCCCTCCCCACTGCTGGTGACCACTCTCTCTCTCACCCTCTCTCTCAAATAAATAAATTTTTTTTAAAAAAAAGTGAAGCCTAAAGCCAAAGATAAGGTATGAATGCCACTTTCAGAGAAGTTCTACCAACTTTTCAGATCTTTTGCCTTACCTACCTCCCATTCCAAGTTTCTCACCCTCCTTTCTCCTCCTCCTTCTCCTCTCTCTCTCTCTCTCTCTCTCTCTCTCTCTCTCTCCTTGTTATGACTCTGTCCAAGATTTACTAGTCCTTTGCACTAAAAGACAGCCTAAGATAGAAAAACTGGTTTCAATAAGAATTTCATGGCTTCAGCGTTTCAGAGACCTAACTTACATTGCCTTTCATTTCCAGTAGTATAAGTTTGTATTTGCACTAAACTAAGAAGTGACCATTCTGAAATCATGCCGTTTCTACCGCTTGCAATATTGTTGCCTGGTGCAGCACGGGCAGGCCTGCAAGCATTTGTTGGAGGAAGGACCATCAACCAACGGAGAAGCCCAAGGTGTGGTCAGTGTGCCGGGCCTGCTGGATCGCTTTGAACCACCAGGTGGCAGCCTCAGCATGGCGGACTCGAAGCCCTCCTGCATCCTAAAGATAACAGTCACACTTCACTCGCTCACGAGGTTTTTCTTTGGACAAAATCATCTGATGAAATGGATTGTTTCCCTTTTCCTAAGATTTTACTTATTTGAGAGAGAGAGAGAGAATGAGAGACAGAGGGAGCACAAGCAGGTGGAGGGGCAGAGGGAGGAGAAGCAGCCTCCCCACTGAGCAGGGAGCCTGATGCAGGACTCGATCCCAGGACTCTGGGATCACGATGTGAGCCGAAGGCAGACGCTTAACCAACTGATACAACAGAGTTCGATATCGAAAACGAGCAGGCTGCCCTTCGTCCTGGCCAGAGAAAGAGAAACCAGCATCATTGTTACCTCAACCTCGGCCATGACGAAAACTCAAGCCAGGAGTGTGACTGACAGTGAACGGGGCTGCCTTGGACCCAGTACTCGTACACCGTCTCCTCCAGCAGAGTACCACACCAAGTCCACCCGAGATTTTTTTAAAATCTAAATTGTACTAATGTTCTCTCACAGGGACTGAGTGGGAGGCATATTACGAGGCACAACACCCAGGGAAACTTCTTTAAAATCCTCTGTACCCATTGCTGTCCCAAGAGTTTCATATGCCTTATGGGAAAATGTATTCCTCCTTTATGTGAAATCAAATTTAACCGGGCGCTTTATCTACCAACCTTACTTCCTTATATAACAGCAATGTATATACCTTTTCATTTCCCAGTCCCTCAACCTGCCACATCTTCCTTGGTCCTCAACCTTTCTGGAAGACAGGAGTAGTGGGAAGGGTAGAGTGGACCCTTCTAGGTTGTTCTCAGATGTGACATATTTATTTCCCTTGTAACATTTTCTTAAAGATTTTATTTACTTGAGAGAGAGAGGATGAGCTGGGGGAAGGGCAGAAGAAGAAGCAGCAGCGGGGCAGGGAGCCCGATGTGGGGCTCAATCCCAGGACTCCCGGATCATGACCCGAGCCAAAGGCAGACGCTTACCTGACTGAGCCACCCAGGCGCCCCCGTTTTTGCTTTATTGCATGTGAAATAGATGCGTGGATGCAACGTCCCGTGCAGATGGTAACAATCCAAACACCCTCCTGGGCTAGTAAGCAAACTACTAACCTTGCTCAAGCCCTCAGAGGTCCACACCCTTGAAACATCACTGTTTACAGTCTGGTGGCTAGCCTTCCACGCCACCCCCTCTGCTCATAAAAATACACAAGAGGGATTTTGTTTTCCTTAAAAGAAATCATTGCTCACCTTGCTCCCCCACAACTACCACTTGCTCTGTGTCTATCTGCATTTCCACCTCCACCCCTGTATTTATATCTCTAACTCTGTATCTACGTGTATCTATCCCCACATAGCTCTCTCTCTATTTATACCTGTGTCTCTTTCTAGACGGAGAGGGAGAGAGGACATATCTATTCCAGACATCTCGCCAGGTCATTACGCAAAGCTCTGACTCATTTTTTTTTTCCCTAAAGCTGAATAGCCCATCAAAATGTATTCCATCTATCCCACAGAAATACAAGGCACCAGGGTAAGGATTTTTGCACAAGGTTATTTACCACAGCAATCTGTTGTGACAAGAAGCTAAAAGGAATATAGGACAATCAGTAGGGAACCGTTGTGCTTATTTATCTCAACAGGCTTTACCACTGGCTCTGGAATCCCTCTTTCCTTAGCAGTCAAGTTCTAACCAATGGTACTCAAGGATCCCACCCGAGGTAGACTTCTTCTACCTGCACATCTTTACAATGGATATTTAAAGCCTCACTCTGCCTCCCCAGTTCCACCCCTCTCCCTCCTACAGTCCCTCCTTCCTGACTTCCAACTACCGTCTACTGGAGAATTCTCTGAGAGGTTTATATAATTAAGATGATTTCACCAGGGGCACCCAGCTGGCTCAGCCAGTGGAGCATGCCACTCTTGGCCTCAGGGTTGTGAGTGCAAGCCCCACAGTGGGCATGGAGCTTACTTAAATAAATAAATAAAAATAAAATTATTTCACCAAATTATGATGAAAGAGCTGGACTTTTATTCCAATAGCCTAGCCAAGCAATTGTATGTCTCTTTAGGAAGACTCTGGTACGTTCTGGCCTAGACCCCAACATTTTCCAAGAGGAGGGACCCATTTACATGTCAGGCACTCTCCACATGTTGGTTATGATGAAAATCCAAGCTCCCTTCTCTTGGTAATGGCTCCCCAATCTTCTTTTGGGAAACCAGCAAAAGAAGGGCTCTCCCTCAGTCCATGTGCCTGGACGGAGGATCCTACTTCCTGGTGCTATGAGCACCTGACCATAGTCTGGCCAATCAGATTCCATGATGAGCTAGAGATGGTCACGTGAGCCAAGCTGGGCCAATAGGAAACTGGCCTGTTCTGCGGGAGTTACCAGGTTGCTAGGAGGTGTGCCTCCACCTGCCAAAGCCACGTTGTTGCCACGTGGGATGAGTCTGTAAGTGAAAATAAGATCAAGGGGTGCCCGTTGGCTCAGTCCATAGAGCATGGGACTCTTGATCTTGGGGTTTGTACGTTTAAGCTGCATGTTGGGTGCAGTGATTACTTAAAAATAAAATCAGGAAGGGAGGAGGGAGGGAGGGAGGGAAGAAAAGAAAAGAAAACCAAAGCCCAGTAATGGCAAAAGACAGATTCCTGTGATGTTGGGGTTCTGGCATCCACCAGGGTCAAAATTCAGACCTACTACTACCTTTTGCTTTTACAGTCATATAAACCAAACCATGAAGCCAATTTGAGTTGGGTTCCTGTTTCTTGAAACTGAGAGGTAGATGCTCTAATTGCTCATCAGATGTTAAATGTTTGCCCGTGTCCCCAGAGCACAGGCAGGCTTGCTTTGGGGGGACATGATTTCTTGTTTCCTGCTAATTCTGCCCATCCCCTCAATGTGCAGAAACTCCAATGTTTATGTGAAACAGCCCTCCTACTCTTTCAATTCAATGGATCTTCCTGCTCACTAGAAGGAGCCCTGAAGCAGATGCTCCTTCCCAACCCAGTGAGCCTCACTTTCTGTCTCCTGTTCCATTTAGAAGAGGGGTAGCGATAGGGATGGCCTGGTGGTCAAGAGCGAGGGTTCTAGGCAAGCAGACCGGGTGCCACCACTTAATAGCCCTGGAACTCTGGCCAGTCGCCTCAGCTTCCTATCTGTAAAATGGGGCTACTGGCCGCCTGGGTGGCTCAGTGGGTTAAGCCTCTGCCTTCGGCTCAGGCCATGATCTCAGGGTCCTGGGATCGAGGCCTCCATCAGGCTCCCTGCTCATCGGGGAGCCTGCTTCCTCTCCTCTCTCTCTGCCTGCCTCTCTGCCTACTTGTAATCTCTCTCTTTCTGTCAAATAAATAAATAAAATCTTTAAAAAAATAAAATAAAGTGGGGCTGCTAATAACTACTCTGTCTGGTTGAATTAATGAATGAATGAAATTAACAGAGAAGCCCATCATAGAGTCACTGCCTCTCACCATCCCGGAGGACCTAGGGTCCTACCTCCCCCACTCACTGAGCAGCATCTAAGTGAGGGTGGTGGGAGCCCACGTTTGGTTTAATACTCTACGGTCGCCGTCCTGACAGTTTTAATAATTTTTAACAAAGGTCCCTATATTTTCATTTTGTCCTGCAAATGATGTGCCCAGTTCTAGCTGTAGGTATCTCCCACGGTCTATTCAAAATGTCCTATGAAAAAGCACTGGGGGCCTAGGGGAGGGGTCTACTTTGGGGCAGAAACTGGTGGGAGGAAAGCTGCCCAGAACCAGATCCATAAGCCTCTGACTCAACGTGGACACTACGCTAGGGCCCTGGACTTGCAGAAGCATGGAATTATCGCAGACTTGACCTTCACCCTGCCAGGGGGAAAATGCAGGAGATGAAACGGAACTGGGGTGCCTGGCCTCGCTGGGTGAATCAGACCCCTCTCTCCTCCTCCCTGCCTCCTTTCTCTCTTCCTTTTGCCTTTTTCCCCCTGCTGTGTCTGCCTCTTCTCAAGTTCTCCTCCACCTCTCTTCCCCTCCATGTTCTCAGATCTCTCTTTTCTTTCTCTTTAAGATCAACAAATGTTTTAATCCCTACTCTGTGCCGGGGGTGGGGGGAGCTACAGGTAGCTCTGTCCTCATCACCTTTAATTTCTTTACATTCATTTCTGTTCTGTTTTTTATTCTTTCTTGGTCTTCCTTTCCTCTGTCTTCTCTCTCTCTCTCCTTCCAATTCTGCCTCTCTTTGTCTTTCTGTCTCTGTCTCTTTATGTTTCTGTCCGTACCCTTTTCTGTGTTTTTCTCTGTCTCCTTTCTTACCGCCTCTCCTCCCTGTTTCTGTGTCTCTGTTTCCCTCTGTCTCTGTCTATCTCTCTGTCTCTCGGTCTCTGTCTGCATCCCGCCCCCACCAGAGCGCCCCCGCACCAGTTCTCTCTCCCAGGCACCCAGCTGACAGGCTGCTCACGTTGTAGGTTGCCTTGAAATCTACCATGCACATTCTCGTGGATGGGTTTTTCTGCGTCCACCTCTGTTAAAAAATCTTTTGACCTTTGAGATTCCAACAAAAAGAGCATAAGTACAACCTCAGGGAAAGGCAGCACCTCCAAAGAAAGCCTCGTTCCTTAAGCTTTGTGTTTTTAAAAGACACACAGCCCTGGGGATGTGAGCCGGCCTCTGAGGTCTTCCCGCTGCTCCCTCCTCCCAACCCCCACTGTAAGGGGGGGAAGGGAGAGGGGAGTAGAGCTGGTGACAATTTTGTTTTCTGGAGTCTGTCAACATGAGCGGCAGATGTGCCCAGCAATTGCCTCCTAATCCTGCTGAGCCATTTGCCACAAATCCTTCTTTTGTCACAATTTAGCCCAGAGTTCAAGACTGGGGCGGGGAGGGCGCCTGGGTGGCTCAGTGGGTTAAAGCCTCTGCCTTCGGCTCAGGTCATGATCTCAGGGTCCTGGGATCGAGGCCCATATCGGGCTCTCTGCTCGGCAGGGAGCCTGCTTCCTCCTCTCTCTCTGCCTCTCTGCCTACTTGTGATCTCTCTCTCTCTGTGTCAAATAAAGAAATAAAATCTTTAAAAAAAAAAAAAAGACTGGGGCGGGGAGAGGGGAAGCAGCACAAGGTTGTGAAAAGAGCCTGGAGAGGTGTTAAGAACACAGCAGGGGAGCCAGACAGCCCCTGGTTCAAGGCTGGATGACCTTGGGGGGGGAGATGGTTAACAAGCCTAGAGCACTCACACTGCGCCTGGCGCCTGGCATTGTCATGACCTCTGCAGGGATGATCTCACTTAATCCTCCCCGCAACCCTGAAAATAACAAACCACTATTGATAAGGAAGCTGAAGCCCAGAGAGGCTGGGTAACCGGTCCAATGTCACACAGCTACTTCCAATAGTTCCTGAACCTAGAGGGCTTTGCGGGATGGTGGTTCCTGTGACCTCCCTGGCAGTGGCCATCCTCCCTGACCACCACCTTAGTCACCAAGAGGATGTCTCATCCATCACAGCCCGGCCTCTGGGAACTGCACTGCTGCTTCTCCTGCTGTCCTCTTCTGTAGAATGGAATCTATGCTGTCCCTGCAAAGTCAGGGAAGAGGAAGACCCCGGTTGTCAGGAAAGATGGGTATGCGAGTAGAGAGCACTTTCAGCAAGGCTTTGGGGAGGCTTGGTCTGTTGCAGAAGCATCCAGAACTTCAGCCAGTGGCCTCGCAGTGAGTGTTTCTGGGCCACGATAGAAGAGGCAACCAAGTGTGGAGAGTCAGCAACTCTCCTCGGGAAGCCGGCCAACCCCTCAGACAGGCCCTTCTCCAGGGAGGGCAATATGGCCAGCAATCTAAGGCATTTTTTTCTTTTCACATTTGCACATGTCTGAAATCAGGATGTATCTTACAAATGGTGCCCTTTCGCAATGACTTGGCAGCACCCTCTTCAGCGTACATAAAGGAACAGCGAGTCCCACAATCAAAGAGGCATTCTTCCATCCCCTGAACTACTGAAGCTCAGGGGCTGGTTCTCATTGGCCCAACCTGGATCACGTGCCTCGCCCTGGCCAATCACTGCAACCGTGGTTGCAGAACCTTGGTCAGGTGCCTCTCGGGTGTGACGGGTTGCGCGCAGCATCACCTAAGCAGGTGGACCAACAGAGTGAGGGATGGTTTCTTTCTTCTTCTTCTTTTTTTTTTAAGATTTACTTATTTATTTGTTTGTTTGTTTATTTGACACAGAGAGAGAGATCACAAGTAGGCAGAGAGGCAGGCGGGGGGGCGGGGCGGGAAGCAGGCTCCCTGCCGAGCAGGGATCCCGATGCGGGCCTCGATCTCAGGACCTTGATCTCAGGACCTTGAGATCATGACCTGAGCAGAAGGCAGAGGCTTTAACCCACTGAGCCACCCAGGTGCCCCAGTGAGGGGTGGTTTCTGAGAGGAAAATCAAAGTATTGACACTAGAAGAGAGGGCTGTGGGTTCTGGGCAGGCAAAAACAATTGCTACCTCCTCCACACAGGGTCACTCTGAGATTTGATGAGAATGTGTGTGAAACCAGGGGCCCTAGTAAGCACCTATACTCTAGTCTGCTGTTATTGAAGATGCTAAGTTGGAGCGCCTGGGTGGCTCAGTTGGTTAAGCTCTGCCTTCAGCTCAGGTCATGATCCCGGGGTCCTGGGGTCGAGTACCCCATCCGGCCCCTTGCTCTGTGAGAGCCTGCTTCTCCCTCTCCCTCTGCCTGCCACTCCCCTTGCTTATGCGCGCGCTCTCTCTCTCTCTGACAAATAAATAAATAAAATCTAAAATAAAATAAAATAAAGATGCTAACTTGACATGTTTTGCCATAGTCTATTCAGGCCTCCAGATAGAACTTCCAGTTCTATGAAAATTCCCAAGACAGAAAAACAAGTTCAACGACACCACCAGGAAACACTCAGACAAATCAAAGCCGTTGAATCTAAACTGACGAGTTACAGGTGTTCTGTGTTCTTTTCCCCTTTTTACATCCTTTCAATGTATTTGAAATTTTTCACAATAAAAAAAAATTGGTGGGAATAAGCACATGAAAAAGATACTTAATGAGCTACTACTTCACTCCCTCTAGGACAGACATTAGTTTAAAAGCCCAGAGAATCTTTAAGTGTTGGCAAGGATGTGGGGAAAATGGAACTCTCATATAATGGATGTGGAAACAACTGGGCAATTCTTCAAAAAGCTAAATAATGAATCCTCATAGGATGTAGCAATTCCCCCTTAGGTATACACCCAAATGAATTGGAATCAGGACCTTAAACAGATCCTTGCATGTGGATGTTCAGAGCAGCACTATTTACAATAGCCAAAAGGTGGAAACAACCTAAATGTCTATCGATAGACAAATATGGCTAAATAAATTGTGTTATATCCATACAGTGGGCTATTACTCAACCATGAAAAGGAATGAAGTCCTGAGCCAGGCTAAAACATGAATAAATCTAGAAAACATGATCCCGAGTGAAAGAAGCCAGACACAAAAGGTACCATATTATATTATTCCATTTATGGAAAAATCCAGAATAGGCAAGTCCATGGAGACAGAAACCAGACTGGCAGTTTCCAGGGGCTAAGGGAGGGGGAAGAAGAGTAACTGCTTCGTGGGCGTGGGCTTTTCTTTAGGGCCGATGAGAATGGTTTGGATTTGGATAGAGATGGGGTCGTGCAACGTGGCAAATGCATTAAGTGCCCTTGAATCGCTCACTTCAGAATGGTTACTTTCAGGGGTGCCTGGGTGGCTCAGTCAGTTAAGCATCTGACTTGTGTTCTCAGCTCAGGTCTTGATCTCAGGGTCCTGAGTTCAAGCCCCATGTCGGGCTCCATGCTGGGCATGGAACCTACTTTAAAAAAATGTTTTTAATAAAATGGATAATTTTATGTTAATATGTGAATTTCACCCCAATTTAAAAAAAGTGGTGGGAAAATAAAATAAAAATAAATATATAAAAAGCCCATGCAGGAAATATCCACAAGCAAGTAGGGAAATGAGGCAAGGAAAGGGAGGCAGTCAATAAAAGGGGCAGTAGGCAAGGGCATAACTTGCTTAATGGCGTTCTCTTCCACTCAGGATCCCTGGAGCCAGTGTAGACACAAAGCTTAGTCTCTGCGTGCCAAGCAGGGAGAGAGCAGAGAGAGAATTGCTCCTTAGCTCCCATCACTGGTCAGGCTAGGGCTGCTCTCTGAAGGTGTGAATTCCCGGCCACAGCTGGCTGTCACCTGTGCCAACAGATGGGGCTGTCCAGAGAAATCCCTCAGGGCAAGGGACACAGATGCAGAGAAGTGGTAAGGGCCATGAGGACACTGCAGATTCCAAGGCCAGAAAACAAAGGTCTTTCTTCTGTGGCCAAATGGCTGGTAAAATCCAGACCAAATAAACACAGGTTTCTCCATTTGCATCTGTGGGAGTAGAAAGGTTTTTTGCTGAATCTCACAGAGGATTACTTTTTTTTTTTAACCTGTGCCACGCCCAGCTCATTAGGAAGCTGGAGAGGAGGGTCCACACCGCTTTCCTCTGACAGTGGCCCATCCCCAGCCCACCAGTAATCAGATTTCGGCAGGTGGGTCACACACCTGCTAAGAATGTATCCCCAAATCCAGCAGAATCTCAGGGTTTGTGAAAAATGTATGCCCGGCTCTCGCCCCCACACACCAGTATGTGAACCTCGTGAATTCTTTTTTTTTTTTTTTAAGATTTTATTTATTTATTTTGCAGAGAGAGAGATCACAAGTAGGCAGAGAGACAGGCAGAGAGACAGGAGGAAGCAGGCTCCCTGCTGAGCAGGGAGCCTGATTCGGGCCTCCGATCCCAGAACCCTGAGATCATGACCTGAGCTGAAGGCAGAGGCTTTAACCCACTGAGGCACCCAGGCGCCCCGAACCTCGTGAATTCTTAAAGAACTATCCCAACCTGAGACTCTCTAGCAAGACAAGCCAGGGCTCCCGGGAATGAATTCCACAAGGAAGGAAACGCCAGCCAGTGGGCACGTAACCTCCCCTTGCCAGAGCCGGCATGTCCTCGAGCTGTGATCACATGTTCACACACAGCAGCCAGAGCATCTGGTGGTTTAGAAGTGGAACCGCTAAAGACGAGTGGGAACAAGCCGGTGAGGCAGACAGGATCACTAGGCAGGCCTGGAACGCTGGCGGGAACAGAAAATGACTTCATCTGCCTTATTCTGCTTCTCTTTCTCTAGAAGGTCAAGTTGACCAGGTCAGAGAGAGCCTCGGCAGGCGGGGTAATTTTGCCCTTGACTTCCACCCAAAGACTGACATGCGCTCCCCATGGTAGCTGGTATGCGCTGAGCCTGTCACCGCCTCTTCAAAACACTGCTGGTTTCCATGGAAACACAAAAGCACTTACTGAGAGAGCCGCTGGAAATTTCAAGTCAAGATGTCCAAAACTCTGCAGTATATTTTTCTGAGACCTGCTTTGAAAGAGAAACAATAGCACAACTTTGCAACGAAGACAAAGGAAGAGCCGTGACTGTGAAAATGGCTTGACACCATTTGCAGATCCCAACATCCTGTCTAGAATCTGTCCATTCAAAACTAAATTCAAGGCAGATATTAGGGAAAGTGCATCAAGCACCACAGGCTCCTGACTTCAGACCCGACTTTGTTATGACCATGAGCCTACTTGTGGTTCACAGAGTTTAAATCTTGACAGGACAATACAGCAATAGGACTCTTAATACACTTGCTAAATGAACCCAGACTCTTGCATGCCGATCTACCTCCTACTCTCAGAGCTAAAAAAGAGCTTCTCAGCTCGGATGATTATATATCTATTTTTTCAATCTACTCTGTGAGGCGGTAATGCAGAACAAAAGATAATGTCTTCCTTTTAACAGCTGTGAGATTGGCATGCCATAAGACAAAATTTTCCTTTAAACTCCCAGAGAAGATACTCAATGTATTTTAAAAAATAATAAATTCAAAAAATAATTAGGCAAACTGGAATTTTTTTAAAATCTCTCTATTATGATATAAAAAACTTGTCAGCCACATCTTCCTATTCTGACTTTTGAATTCTGTTTGGGCCATTAGAACTGTGGCCTTATCCTCTTGGTGTTTTCTTCTGTTTTAAAGATTTTTCTTTTTAAGTGATCTCTACACCCAGTGCGGGGCTTGAACTCACAACACTGAAGTCAAGAGTTGCACGCTCTCTGGACTGAGCTGGGCAGGTGCCCCCTCTCCTCTCACTTTTACTTCTGATTCAAATCATTAGTGGGAAACGTCTGACTTCTCCACTTTACATGTTGGAGTTACTATTTGTCCTTCCAGTTACTCAAGGTAGAAATCCAAGAGCCACTTTGACTCTTTTCACCCCCAACCCCCCTCGATCAGTCAGCTCAGGCTCCCAGAACCAAATACCATAGGTGGGTGGCTTAAACAGCAGGAATGCATTTTCTGTTGGTTCTGGAGTCTGGAAGTCTGAAGTCAGGGCACCAGCGTGGCTGGGTCCGGTGAGAGCCCTCTTCCTGATTTGCAGGTGGATGCTTTCTTGTTCGGTTCTCACGTGGCAGAGAGAAAGATAAAAAGAGAAAGAAAGCAAACTCTCTGGTGTCTCTTCATAGAAGGGCACTAATCCCATTGCGAGAGTCCCACCTTCGTGACCTCGTTTAAATCTAATTGCCTCCCAAAGGCCCCATCTCCAAACACCATCATGTTGGGGCTTAAAGCTTCCACCTGAATTTGGGAGGAACATAATTTAGTTGCTAGCATCCCCAGAATCATCAATCACCAAAATCTTGTTCATTTCATCTTCCAAATTCTTATTGAGTTTTTTTCTCCTCTCCATTGCCACTACCACTGTCCTAGTTGAGATGTTTATCGTCTCTCGCTAAGACTATTGCAGTAGGCTACTAGCTAACCTCTCTTCTCCTAAACTTGCCCTCTTTAAACCCACCCTATTAATATTAGCCTTGTTTTCCAAAAATGGAGGCCAGATAGCATAGTATGGAAGCCAGACATCATAAGAAGGCATAAGTACAGCTGAGAAGTTCAAGGGGGTGGATTATATAAGTCACAATTGAAGCTCTATCTCAGCCAACACTGGCCCAGCCAACACTACCATAGCCAAAGCCTCTGATGCCTCAGTGCTGGCTTGACTCTTTCGGAGTGAGGTTGGGGTCAGGCACAATCTCCACCCAACATGGCGTGGCAGGATCTATGGGAGCTCTACCCCTCTGGTCCACGACCACACCAGACTCCTGCAGACTCTGCTCTTCCCATTACATCTAGACTTGGATAAAGCCCTACATCACAGGGCCTGGGATCTGACCTCCCCAGCAGCTTCTCAAAAGGGCTAGGCGAGTCTGCAGACTCGCCCCATGGGGTCAACTTGGACCAACAACTTTCAAGAGCCTTTCTCTCTCTCTCTCTCTTCAGTGAAACAGCCTGAGACACAGCTTTCTCTGCAGCCTATCCAGAGATATTCCATGTGACCGAGCAACTGGCTGTGCCTCTCCAGGGTCCCCTGACACTCATTCCTTTTGCTTCCTTCTTGGGCTTATCCCCATCCTCTAATTTACCTGACCTCCCAAATACCATTTCGTCTATATCATCTTCCCTAGCTCCCCACTATCCCTGCCCCACCAACAGATCCGAGCCAGATACCGCTTCTCTGTCCTTCTATAGAAATCTGCTTTGTTGAAGCCCTCAGGTTTACTGAATGACCCATCCCCCATCGTTCTCTACTAGATGAGGAACCCATTTCTGTAATCTGCAATACCTAGCCCTGTGCCTACAGCACTCAATAAGGATTTGCTAAACCAGAGGCCCCATTATGGTTACTTTATGAGGTATAAAATAGTGAACAAGATTTCTACAGACATAAGACACCAAAGAAGACATTCCTGGATGCAGAGAGGTAGGAAAATGCCAATGTAGAGGGGTTACACTTGGCCAGGTAGGTTGGGGCTCTCTTTTGGAAAGTCTTGACAACCAAGCTGATGAGTCTACATGTCTTTTCCATGAGTGATTTGGGAGCCTTTGAAACCAGGGAGTTGCTTTAGAGGTTTAAACTGTGGTTGAGGGATAGCTTGAATGGGGATCAGGGGACCCAGATGGGAATGGCAGGGCTCAGAATCACTAGCAGCCAAGACAGCGGGAGAGAGAGGCCATGGGACAGACAGGGGAGATGGCATCCACTGGATGGGAGTCGGTGGACTCTACTCAGGAGTGGAAGGAATCAAAGTTGGCTTCTAGTAATCAGGACAGGAGCTCTGGGAGAAGGCCAGGACACACACTGGAAGGCAGGAAGAATTTTTGGTTTGGGGCTGGGGTGTCAAAAGCATTTTTATAAAGATAAGACTCTTTCATGCAACACACCCACATGCATCACCACCAGCGATACCCAGCAGCCAGGTGTGGTCGTCCTAATTTTCATTTTTCACCACTGTTCTCTCATCAGGGATGAGCATGGGTGTTAAATAATGTTTCCACGAATTCAGAGGACAAGAGCCATCAGTCAGGCCAATTGATGCTTTAAATGTAAGGCGAGTACAAGTGTCAGCCTCCCACCCCTTTGCTTTCCCTGAAAACTCCCCCTGAACATTCATACTAAGGGCATACACTTCTTGAGACTCAGTGAATATATCTGTGGGACAGGAAGGTAAGCCAAAGAGGAGGGAAGAGAAAGGGGGGATGTTACGTGACAATAGGAAAATTCCTCTTTCCTTACACCAACTTACTGGGCTTCTGGAGAGGAGGGAACCTAGAGGCTACGTATGGAACAAGCCGTTACTATTATTGCAGTCATCATTATGTTCACATTTCAAACATGGATTCGATGCCCAGCTGTGGCTGTGATTTGGTCATGAGTTAAGAGAATTCGTGGAGCATCTCTTGGATAAGCTGGCATTAAGGGAAGATGGGAGGTCCAAGTTGCAACCCCTGTCTCCCAAGGTTACTCTCTAAAATGGGCACTCTGAACACGTCACTTAAAATTAAGAGACATGGGGCACCGGGTGGCTAGGCCGGTTAAGTGTCTGTCTTCAGCTCAGGTCCTGATCTCAGAGTCCTGGGATCGAGCCCCACATCGGGCTCCCTGCTCAGCTTGGAGCCTGCTTCTCCCTCTCCCTCTGCTACTCCCCCGTGCTATGCTTTCTCTCTTTCTCTCTCAAATAAATAAATAAAATATTAAAAAAAGAATAAGACACATATAACATCAGATTTACCATTTAAAAAGAATTAAGAGACTAGAGATTATTAAATACAGTAAGAAGCTAAAGGTAAAAATTCAGCATTTGCATAGTGTGGAAACAAGCAAAAAGTATTTGGGGAGCCCAGGAGTGCCATCTTGGGCTGGAGCAGTTTGGAGAAAGTCCTCTCCTATCTTTCATCAAGTTATTCTCAGTGGGCTCCACCAAGGTGATACACAAAGATGGAAAGAGCTGGTAAATAGGGGGCTTGGATATTACAAAGTGATTCAGACATAAGTGAAGAGGAGAGGTCCATTCCAGAAGCGAGAATGATTGAGGGGATCCATCAGGTTCTATAAGGCAAGGCCAGTGTTTCTCAGTGTGGAGCCCAAAACCTCTGCACCAGAACCACCCGAGCTACTGGTAAAGGCAGACCCCTAGGTTCCACCCTGAGACTCTGATTCAGCTGGTCAGGACCAGAGCCAGACAGTCTGCATTTTGATCCAGCCCGTGGTGATGCTGAGGCATCCTAAATCTGAGAACCACTGCAAGTCTTTCTCCCAAGCCCTTCCATCCCCACCAATCCCTGGAATCAGTCTCCTGTGTTCAATTATTTATTCAAATATATTTACTGAATCTTGCTGCGTGGCAAGCTCTGTTCTGGGCGCTGGGGATGCAGGGGATAACAACGGAGACAAGGTCCCTGCCTGTCTGGAGTTTATATCCTAGTGGGGGAGACCAACAATAAACAGATAAATAGACAATAAATGTGCAATCTGGTGACACGCACCGCGGGGAAGGTAGGCGGGGGAGGCTCTCAAGAGGATTGATGGACGGCAGTTGCACATCCAAGGTCAGGGGGGACCACTCTGATAAGTGACATCTGAGTAGAAACCCAGTCCGTCCAAGTCCTTGAGACTCCCTGCTGCTTTGCCCATCCCCCAGACCGCCTTCCTCATCCTCCACATTTATTCCATCCCTGATATTTACCCAGGATTGCCATGTGTTAGGCAGATGTCTCCAACACCCCATGCCCAGTCTCGTTAGGGTTGCTTCTCAGCCATTCTCAGCAGTATTTCACAATTGTTCATACCCCTTCCTGGCCCCCCAAGACTCCCCCACGCCCTCATATTCTATGACCCTCCATCCCCCAACCCCCACCCGCATTTCCAGTTTTTTGCTCCGTATGTTCAACTTCCCAAATTGACATGGCACTTCCAACATTCCACTCTGTATCACACAACCGGCAAAGGGTCCAGGACGGCTGGGGGAAGGGAGCCACAGGAATGGCGAAGTCTGTGAACAGCAATGAACTTCATGATCATGCTAACCCTTCTCATGGTTAAGCAAAGATTCTCAAGTTGATTCTCAGACCTCAAAGATTCTCAACTTGGATAAAGAGAGTTAAAATGTGTATGCTTTTGTGCGGATAGGAGGAAATGAATATTTGCTATCATCTCTAAACCAGACAGCCTATGTGATCCCATTTAATCCTTACGACAATATTGTGAGGCAGGTAGTAAGCCCATTTTAACAGACAGGCAACTGAGGCTCAGAAAGTAACCCATGTCTAGGACCACCCATCCAGTGATGGATGGAGCTGGGATTCAAACCTAGATTTGAATCTAAAGCTCCTTGTTCTCTTCCACCAAGTGAAATGAGAGTTTGTAAAGGAAAAAAAAAATCTGAATGGTGCTTCTCAGGTTAAGAGAAATCAAGAAGACTTTGCCAGTTAAAGACTCAGAGGAACTCTGAGTGAGTACACAGCCTTTCAATTCTAGGTAGGGCGTATGTGTCAACCGGCAAGTTCAGTTTGTAACAGTCACATGGAGACCTGAACACCCTCCCACCCCACTGCCGCATCAGCTAGATAGAATCTGGCCAGGCTGATAAATTACCACCTTAGACAGGTATAAGCAAGGGGAAAATGCAGACATAAATACAGTAAAAAGAAAGCTTGCAAAAAGAAAAAAAAAAAGCTAAACTAAACCCTAATGCATCTGGTTCAGGCTGTTGCAAATTCCCAGATGCATGAGAACCAAAGTAATTAATAAGAAATGCAAAAAAGACTTCTGCACCTGGAGCTGTCCTAAATTCCTTTAAGATTCCAAAGCTTGTAAAAGCGATCCAGGTGATTTCCAGGTGCTGCTCCATGGCGCTCACCTTCTCCCTCTAGGAAATTGCCCTACCACAAGGAGGCTTAGACTGTCTGGTTTCTTCCTGACATAATCTGCCTCCCTGGAATCCAGGAAATTCTGGCTACCTGCAGTGTGCCAAGGCAGCTGGCCCAGCCAGGACCCGAGGCCCCTCCCTGGAGGGAGCAAATGCCTCTCCAGTTGCAGCTGCAGAAAGAGGGAGGAGACTCGGGGGACAGGATGGTGAGCTGTGGAGGCAGTGGTTTGGACATCAACTCGGTGAGTCATGGCCCCGGCAGCTTTTTACAGGAGTTGCAAATTCCAGTAATAACAGATCAGGGATATCTCTCCAGGGACTCCCGACCAATCCAAGGTGCCGACATGGCAATCCATTGCTCCATCATGGCAGTTCTGAGTTGGCATCTGAATGGCTTATCTGCAAAACCAGATCCTGAAGTTTTTCCTTGCTTTGATCTCTGGGCTTCCTTGAAACCAGGAGGTTATTCTGCCCTGAAGGTGGCGGAGTTGGATGACAGGCACTGTCAGTAGACACTATACCTGTTTGTGGTCCCTAGTCCATGCAGGGACGCGATTTTCTTTTTCCACGTCCTGAAGGGTGAACTAGGTATCTTCCTTTGGCCTCTCCCCATCTGACTCTGGCTTTCTCCTCCCTGTTCCTGCCTTTGGGGAAGCTGGCCTGTGTGGTTCCTATCAATGGGCTCCCTCTCCTTTGGCAACCAGTTGGGTAGGTCCCAAGGGAAGCCCCAGCAGGAGATAGAAAGGCAGGGGAGAGTGAGGTCCTAGCTTCCTTTTTGTGGGGTCCCATAGTCTGTGTCCCTTAGGGAAGAGAACAGACCTCTCTGAACAATACGTCTACCTCCAGATTCTGGTAACCCCTCTCTATCCCTTGTCTCTTCAAGCCTAAGCAGGTAACAGCTTCTGCTACTAGCCCTGAGTGTGGCACACTCCTTGAGATGGCCTTAAACTTGACCCAACCCCTTTATTAAAACCCTCTCAAATGATCCCCTTGCTGCCTTCTGGGCCCCTGAGTGACATTAATCATTTAGGTGAAAGCCAGTCTTGCTTGCCTATCTCCTCCTCGCCTGCTGTTGCTGACGTCCCCACCCACCCCAGCCAGCACCCGGACCGGACCCCTGAGCCTTGATCATGGGCCTTTGCCAGTTTTGGTGTCAAGCACTTAGAACAAAACTCAAGCTCCTTCCCACGGCTGAAGACACCTGAACCTGGTCTCCAAACCCATCCCCTGCCCCCATACTCCCTCTCCTCTCCCCCAGAAGAAGTGGGCTTCTTACCCTCTCCCAAGCCTGCCAAACTTGTTCAACCACTTTGCACTCACTGTTCCTTCCTTCCCTCTACCCGCTTCTGGGTCTTGGGCACGGGAAGGGGAGGGGAGGGGGGGGATTCTCATAGTTGTCAAGGTTAATCTTCCTCCTGCAAGTTCCCGGAGACAGACATTCTTTTTCTTTTTCTTTCTTTCTTTCTTTTTTTTTAGTTTTTGGCATCATTGTGTTCTGGAGCGCCTACTGAACATGTCAGGTAACATAAACGAGGCAAGTGGCCAAGGCTAATAAAAATCATTCAGCCCTCCTTGTCTGGCTTTTGTTTTCCCACTTTTGACAGAGAGATAGAAGCAGAGAAATGTCTCCTTACTTTTTTAGACACGGTTGCAAGTGACAGGTGTTCTTGGTGTTGGGGAACAATAGGGAGTGGGTGGGGACCACTGCAAACCACCTACCGGCCAATTTGCTGTTTTGCAGATCAGACATCGCCACTTTTCAAAGTGAAGCTGGGAAACCAGAATTTTACATGGTGTCTCCTAAGTTCTGAATGTTGACAATTTTAAAAGCCCTATGAAGACCACTCTCAACACCTCTTTGTGCTGGATTTAATGCAGAGGCTGCCGGTAGTCTCTCACGGCCGGAAACTCCATGAGCGTAACATATACGATATTTCAACAATACGTGTTCAATAAATAAATAGTCTTCCCAGTTGACTTCTCAGGGTTTAGAAGTAGTTGCAAGCAGTACACCTTCCATCCGTTGGGAATGTAGAAACCAAGGGTTTGAAATGAGAGGAAATTTCTCCATTCTACCACAAGCTTCAAGATATGTGGGTTCCTAGGCTAAGATACAGTCTCCATGAAATTTCATGCAGATTAGATTTCTAGATCACTTGATCTGATGTGGATCAGTATTCATTGATGTGGTCCTGTCTATTTTGTAGTTCACATCCATTCTCTCTCTTTTTTTTTTAAGATTTTATTTACATGTTGTTGAGACAGAGAGAGAGAGTACAGGGGGAGGAGCAGAGGGAGAGGGAGAAGCAGACTCCGCACTGAGCGTGGAGCCTGACACAGGGCTAGATCCCAAGACCCTGAGAGGGTGACCTGAGCCCAAACCAAGACACGGGTGCTTAACCAACTAAGCCACCCAGGCACCCCTAGTCCACATACATTCTGATGATGATTTTCATGGTGTACTTTTTGCTCAATGAATTTAAAAACCCCAACTGGTAGAAGAATGGAAATCTATATGATCATAGTTTCTTACCACCGAGGAAGGCTCTTGGAGGTGGGGCATGAAGCGTGTTGTCAGAACATGATCTAATTCATTTAGTGGTTGAATTCTATTCCAGGATTTGTAGAGGGCTGATTCTCATAGATCTTAGGAACCTGGCCATGCTTCTCATGCCTGTTTTTCCATCGCTGAGAATTCTCTGTTCTCACACTGACCTTCCACGCCCAGCCAAAGCTATTCCGAAGCTTCCAAGAGAGCGTGGAATGACTGGAGGACTCCGGAGAAAGGTCAAGAGCCAGATCAAGCTCGAGGTGACCCAGTGAAAGGCAGGGACAGAAACAGGTGATTGTTTGGGGAAGAAGTTTTAATTAATTCACTTACTCCACTCTCTGAAGCAAGCTCTCCCCAGGCCTCACAAGCAGCAGGTTCATGTCTGGTTCTACCTATTTGCACGGTAAGCAGGAAGTTCACTGTCTGTTCCAAGACTAAATAGATGTTAGCAGCCCTTTATTGGCTCAGCTCAAGGTGATTTAGATTTGTTCCTGGAATACATTCAGTATTTGACAACATGCAAATGTAGCTTGGCTTTCTGGACAGATGGAATCACTCATTGTATATGCTAACCAATCAAAGTGCATAATCCAATGTGATAAATCTATGTAAATTTATAAACTTATCCTCTAGAATTTCTGACTTGGGCTTATCCTGTTCTTTCCAGAGCAAAGACCCCCAACTTTCATTTGGGGTGACCCAGGGCAGTGACTTACAAACTTAGTCTTAGGACCTTCTATCACCCTAATACAGAAGGTCACTATATAAAGCAAATAAAGGGCAAGCTGCTTAGAAGGCAACAACAGAGAACCTCTGAACACGTGCTTATCTGCCCACTCTCTTCTGCCCCCTTTCTCCTGTTCCCCCTTAAGGCGGTACTGGGAGCCTTGAAGTTGGAGGACAGCTGAAACAGCTGTTCTTGAATGTCTGCAAACAGCTCAAGTCATGTTGGAAAGCCACAGCCCAAACTTTCAAAACCAGTTCATCTCAAATTGTCTTTTGGGGCGCCTGGGTGGCTCAGTTCATTAAGTGTCCGAGTCTTCATTTCGGCTCAGGTCATGATCTCAAGGTCCTGAGATTGAGCCCTGTATCAGGCTCTGCGCTCAGCGTGGAGTCTGCTTGTCCCTCTCCCTCTGCTCACCCCTTTCATCTCTCTCTTTCTCTCAAATAAATAAATACGTTTTTAATTGCCTTTTTATAATTTACAATTGTGTCATATTGCAAACATTCATAGAGAATAAGAGGACACACATTTGTGTACCCGCCACTCACCTTTACCAAATCTTAACATTTTGCTTTATTCCTTTGGTTTTTATATAGGAATAAGATATTACAATGTGCTCCTCCCTAATTCCATTCCCCTCTCCTCTTCCCTCCCTTCCCCAAAATAACCACTCTCTTGAATTTGTATTAATGATCACCATGCAAGATTTTAGTATTAATGCATTTATTAATACACATTAATGTATGTATTTCCCCAAATGTATACATATACATATGTGTATATATAATATAGAACATAGTTCTATCTTATATATATATACAATATTCCCTCACCAGTATACTGTGCTGTTTGTATGAGTTCACACTTTATATCAATATTATGCTTCATGTACAAATCTGTGGTTTGCCTTTCCAGCTCAATATTATATTTTGCAGATTTATCCATGTTAAAACATTTAGCTCTGGCTCATGCTATAACTGCTGTCTCATATTGCTTTGTTTGAATTTTTGCGTGCATTTTCCTCTTTGAATGTTTGTTGACTCCAATTTTTCACATGTTGCAATGTCTATCTTGTCCCACTCTGAAAACTTCTCTAGGACAAAGACTCTCAAACTTACCTGACTGCCACCGACTATCAGAAACGCATTTTACAGCAGGACCCGGTGCAATGCACTCATGCACACAAACATAAAGTGTAAGATACTGTCCTAGGGGCAACTGGCTGGCTTAGTTGGTGGAGCATATGACTCCACCCTGGGCATAGAATTCACTGGGGGAAGAAAAAAAGAAATAAACTTAAATATTCTCATAATTTCTTTTTTTTTTAATTATTTGCCCCAGGGGTACAGGTCTGTGAATCATCAGGCTTACACCTTTCACAGCACTCACCATAGCACAAACCCTCCCCAATGTCCATAGCCCATCCAACCTATACCTACCCTCCCACCCCCCCCGTACCCCTCAGTTTGTTTTGTGACACTCATAATTTCTATTATAATTTATTCTGTTTCATTATCTTAAAGTCATGACCATTATCGTGGTCATGACTTACTTTATCACTTTTAGAACAATCAGGGAGACCCCAAGGTTGAAAACCAGTGCCCTAGAGCAAAGACCAGGAAGTGGAATGGCCGGATGGGGTGTGTGCACACACCTTCTACTTTATTAAAGATGACTGGAGTTGTGCAGATTTATATTCATCAGTAGTGTGCAAGAGCACCTAAGACTCCACAGACCCACCAACTTGGCATCAATTGGCTTTTTAATTTCTGCCAACATGATGAATGCAAAATGGCATCTCCTATGGTTTTATGTTGTATTCCCCTGATGAACAATATGGTATATGGCACCTTTCCCTGTGTATATTGGCCATTGTATTTCCTCTTGTATGCATTGCCTGCTTATACCTTTTACTCAGTTTTTATTAGGTAGTTTCATTTTGTCTTTAGCTTTCTTGACCCTTCATCTTTCTATATAAATTTTATGACCAATTTATCTTGTTGCAATAAAAATACTGAGATTTTCATTTAAATTTGTTTAAATTTTATAGATTATTAGGGGAATCTGACATCTTTGTGATGTTGTCTCTTCATATCCATGAATTTTGCATACATTGTCATCATTCACAATTTATTCTCTGCCCCTCAGTATTTTCATTTCACGTTTTTTTATCTTTCCCATTTTAGTTAAACTCATTCCTGAGGTCTTTACAGCTTTGTTGGTACTACAAAGAATTTTCTATTACGCTTTCAAATGCTTCCTATTTCTTTTTCTTGCCTTGTTGCATTGGTAGAAATCCGATACGATGTTGGATAGAAGTGGCCAAGGTGAACACCTTTGTCTCGGTTCTGATCTTTGAGGGAAAACATTCAGTCTCTAACCATCAACTATAATGTTGGTTGTACATTTTTCATAAATACCCTTTTATCGAATTGACAGAGTTCCCTTCTCTTTGTACTTTTCCAGGAGTCTTTAATCATGAAAGGATATTGAATTTTGTTAAATGCTTTTTCCGCATCTATTGAAACATTTTGTAGTACTTTTACCTTAATTTGTTAATGTGGTGAACTCTATCAAAAGATTTTTCTCGGGTGTCCGGGTGGGTCAGTTGGTTGGGTGTCTGCCTTCTGCTCAGATCATGTTCCGCATCTGGCTCCCTACTCAGCAGGGAGACTGCTCTCCCTCCCACCCCCCTGCCTCCACTGCTCCCCATGCTTATGTTCTCTCACTCTCTCTGTCAAATAAATAAATAAAATATTTTTTAAAAAAAAGACTTTTTTCATATTGAGCAATTCTTAATTCTTGAAAAATACTTTTTAATGTAATTTTGAAATCTACTTTAAAAACTAATATTTCCTTTTCAAAAGTTAAAATATTTCCACCTAGTATTTGCAAACACACATTTTCCTGGAAGGATACATGAGAAATTGGTTATAATGATTATCTCAAGGATAGAACAGTACTCCTAGTAACTGATTTATCCTTTTTGCATTTTATTCCAGGAGTATTTAAATCCTTTTGAAATGGGGTGCCTAGGTGGCTCAGTGGATGAGGGTCTTGGGATCTTGGGATCGAGCCCTGCCTCGGGCTCCCTGCTCCGCCAGGAGCCTGCTTCTCCCTCCGCCTGCCGCTCCCCCTGCTTGTGTTTGCACTCTCTCTCTCTCTCTCTCTCTCTCTCTCTCTCTCTCTGGCAAACAAATAAATAAATACAATCTTTAAAACAATCCTTTTGAAAATACTGAATCAAGTTACAATATTCCAGAAAATGGTGGAGTTCCTTCTGTCCACTGCACCCAATTTTTTTTTCCTTCCTAATGGCCCCTGAAGTTAATGACTCATGAATTTGGTGTGCTTCCCCTGAGGGATATTCTTTGCATTTGCCAACATTGTAATATTTTAACTTTTAAAAAGAACAGACTAGTGTGTTCTCTATCGCTTTTCTCCTGCTTTTCTATAAATATACATATATATCCACAGAAACTACAGTAACATTTTGTGTTGTGTGTATGTGCTATGTAGATGAAGTGAGACTGCAAGTATAATTCTGATTTTTTTGCTCTATTATTTTATTTATATTTATAAAGTTTATATATATATATGTAAATATACATATAGTTAAGATTCTATTTTTTTAAGTACTCTCTACACCCAACGTGGGGCTCAAACTCACAACCCTGTGATCAAGAGTCACATGCTTTCCTGACTGAGCCAGCCAGGCATCCCTAGGAACTTTACGTCGTTAGATATATATCTAGTGCCTCCTTTTAAGTAGTTGCACAGGATTATACAATATAAAAACATCTCTATTCCTTTATCGATTCTAGAATTTCTCTAGGATGGATATAGAGTAGTGACATTGTTTTTGAGATATACATGTTTGTTGTCCTTTTGACAAATACACCTAAATTTCTCTCTAAAGAGACCATACTAGTTGCTTTAATGCACCAAGCAAGCATTTCCTTAAGGGTTTTCTTACATGTTCCCTTACTGACTTGCTGTGACCTTGACTGAGCAAGGCATGTTTTCTCTCTGGACCCCCGGTGACTCCATCTGCTGCAGGAGGGAGTTGGGTGGGCTCCACGAGTGTGTGATACAGCATAATGATAGGTTGGCAGCTTCAGAGTGGGTCGGGGAGGACTGCCCTGAGGAGACAGCAGGAGGAGGAGGGCTCCGGTGGCAGCCAAGCAGGAGGCGGGCAATTTAGACTCACTTGGCCCTTATCTTGGCTCCTCCATTAGCGCAATGACAATTTATCTGGAGCTCTCATCCCAACGCCCCCTCTGGAAGAAAGCCTGGATGCCCTTTTTCGGGGGGAACTTGCCTCCCATCCCATTCTGCCTGTCTCCCACGGGCAGAAATGGCAAACAGGGTTAGCAAAATGTGTGAATGGTAATATTGCCATGGAACCAATAAATACTCTTAACAAATACAGAGCAATATAATTGCGCTGGTCAAAGATAATGACAGGATTTATAGACAATATTAATTCGTAATGCACTACAGATGGTGTGATCCAGGAATGGAACACACATTTACAACTATATGAAGAATGTTTTCCTTTTCAACCCTGTCAGTGTGATGTTCTGTCTGACTGCATAAGCGCCTTCGGAGAGTCTGAGTTTGAGCAACTTCCTGAACGAGAGATGGACCAAATGCCCTCCCACCTTCTCCGCCCTCCCCAGGTTCAACCAAGGCAGGGCTGGCAGTGAAAAGACACATCTTGTTTAATGTTTCTAAATCGGATCACTGTGTTGATTACCCACACTTTGAACATATCTGGATGCATTTTATGGTTTCCCAACGTATGCATTTCAGTTATTTCAGTAGAATAACAGAGAGGGGAAAGAAGTTCCTCCTCCTTTGGAGTAACGACAGGGAGATGACAAGGATGAAGTTGATTCTAAGTCGTGGTGGAGGCGGGTTCGGGGCCACAGCAGACAGGGATTCTGAGCCACAGCAGAAGGCGGTTCGGGCGCAGGGACAATTCTGGGACACGGTGGAGATGAGTTGTTGGGTCAGAGACCAGGTGGGTTCTAGGACAGGTGTGAGAGGTGGATTCTGAGACATGATCGAAGTGGGTTCTGGGACGGGGACAAAGCAGATGCTGGGACAGCAACAAGTAGATTCTGGGACAGAACACATGGATCATGGGCCAGCCATTCTAGTCCTGAGTTCCCAGAACCCGCCCATGCATGGAGCCGCGGAGCCCTTAACATGTACATCCTATGACCACTGTTAGCTTATCTGTCTCCCTCGGGCCTTAGCGCCAACATCACTTCCTCACAGAGGCCTCCACCCCATCACACGCCCTCTTGCTCCGGCGGTTCGCCCTGCCCCTTACCTTTCTACTACTCTGAGCGCCAGGGGATGGTGCCTTTAGTCCTATGATTACCTGGGCACCCTCGACCCCTGGCCAGACTGTGGCTCCCTGCGGCAGGGGCCGCGTGTGCACCGCTCCCCAAAGAGCACAGGGCCAGGCACAGAGAGGCTGCCCAACGGTCGCTCCTATGGAACCAAGGAGTTTTCCATGACATTAGGGATCCTGTTTGATTTACAGTTTCATTCCAGGTGCCGGAGCGGCCTTCTAAGTGCGCGGTGAATCAATAAATAAGGGGAAGAGGGGTGTCGGGGCCAGGGGAAGTGAGGGAGGAAAGAAGAGGGAGGGAAAGTGAAAGAGAATGGAAGGAGGAAGTGCAGGAGGGGAGCCAGAGCAGGGACAGAGACCGGGGGCGGGGAGCAGAGGGGCGCAGAGGGAGGAACGCAGAGCGAATGAATGAATGC
>LNAC01000410.1:113290-162204 GCA_002007465.1 Ailurus styani
CGCGGCGCCCCCACCCTCTTCGTGACCCTCTTCCCCGCTGCCTTTCCTTGCCTGCTCTCCCCCTCCCCCCAACCCTGAGCGTCACCCACTTCCCATATTTCCCGTGGTGACCCTCCTCCCCTGTCCCATGAGCTAACACCATAAGCCACCTTCCCTAATCTTCAGCCGATTGCCCACTTTTCCTGTCAATATGCACCTTTCCGTGGTCCCATCCCCCTCCTCCCCTGACCTCCTGGTGGTCACCATCTGTGTTAAACCATCCGCTGCCCCCCCTTTTCCCCACTCTCCATAGTGGGTGGATGCTGAAAAAGCTGGCCCAGCGAGTGAGGAGGAGAGGTCTTCAGTTGCCCACGGGGGAGGGCTGGTCCCAGGGCAGTTCCCAGGGTCCTGGGTGGAGAGGGTGACCTGCATCACACACCTTGCCCTCCTTTGCCCTACTCTTAGGGGGTCCTTCTAGGGCGGCCTGGCCACACCCTGAGAGCGACCAGAAGCTCTTTAGCACTGGGCAGGCTCTTGGATTGTAAGGTGGACCTCATTAGCCAGGTTAGAGCTGAGTCTGTCCCCCAGATGTTCATTGTATCAGAAGTTATATTTCATTGGACTTGCTCAGCCAATTGGCCATGCATTCCCCAGAGCTGACTGACCTTTATGATCAGAGTTACTAAAGGGCAGAACTGCAGTGACAGGTCCCTGTCCCTAAGGAGGACAGACATGAAACAGATGCAAATGATCAGATGTGTGAAGGAAATGGGAAATTACTGTGGTCCCTGAGCCAGGAACTGGGGAGGGGGAGAGATCCCACGTCCTTTCCACTGGAGCCTTGGTGGTCGTCACTGGGTGCCCTGAGGGTCAAATGTTGGAACCAGTATTTAATAAGCTGCCAGTCACCCTGCAAATATGAGGGGTTTTTTAGTGTCACATTTCAGCGGTGAGCTTTTAAATCCACCTCTGGGTTCAGGGGTCTAACAGTGTATTTTGGCTAAAAGGCAGTGGCAGGTAAGAAAAGTCCTAACTTCCGCTCTCGGTGCCGTATATGAGAACAGGATCCGAAGCTGGGTTCAGGGCATCAGGATCTTTTTGATCCTTTTGTTTATAGCTCAGCCTAGGGAGCACGCATGGCTGTCGTGGTCTAGAACGAGGCTTCCCCTGGGAGGCGGGTGAGCCCCAGGGGTGTCCAGTGGAGAGATGATCCCTTCTTCATCTCCCTGTCTTCCAGGTTTTCCTTGTGCTTGAGTTAAGCAATTAGCAGGGCTGATGGGGACTGACACTTAACAGGTGTTTGTTAAATTATCACCATCTCACTTCTCAACAAAGAGAAACCTCTTCTCCTGAGAGACTGAGTTTAAAAGTTCCAATTAGAGGTTGAACTCAGGGAGGGGGGAATCCTCTTAGTAATAAGTGCTTGTTTATCACGCAGATGACAGTTTTACACTGAATTTCAGGAATCCTGGGGTTCTGGTTGGGAGACAGGCTTGCAAACAAAACATGGGAAAATCGTCCCAGATTTTCTTTCCCTTCCCCTTTCAAGGGAACATGTGCCAGTTATGGTATGGCTAGGAGAGAACCAGGGGCACTGAAGGGTCTGTTTCCAGCCAGTGGGGCCCAGATCTGTAAAGAAAGGGAACGTGAGAGAAAAAAAAAAAAAATTGAGCTGCTAGCCTCCCCACTCTTGTATCTTTCCTAGAAACATAAAACAGCCATGAATATTTAGCATGTGCGTTTTTGACTTGCTAAACATTATAGTCAAATGATTCTTAATTCAACCTAAGCTGGGAAGATGCAAGTAGGCAGTTAATGAGCACCTAAGGTTTCTCTTTCATTTTTAGCCTTGCCAGTCTGGGGACAAGTAAAAGTCAGTTCAGATACGTGGCAACGAGAGTGTCCAGAATTTGCCTTTAGGGTCCCTAGTCCTAAGGTACCTGACCCTGATGCCCCACCTTTGCTTTGGTGGCTGACCAACATGGTTTGCCACATGTCTAAGCACATATTAAATGTTTGTCGTGACATCCTAAGTGCTTTACATCTGTCCTCACTTGTCTCCATCCTGGAAGACGAGCATGACGGTGTCTTAGAGGTGAAGGAACTGAGAGGTAGGGGAAGTGACCTGCCCACTGTCCAGCCCACCTCCAGTCTGGGTTCTTGGCCTGTCTGCCACCTCGCAAGAATTTTCCAGCCAAATGTAATCCCCAGAGAAAGGAGAGGGGACGGCTTCTCCAGTTTTTCTGTTGCCTTCTGTTCCCAAGAGAGAAGGTAGTGCACAAAACGATTTTTCTGAGTTATTCGGCCCCTCGGACTGAGGGAATGTATTAGGCTTGTGGGAGATTGTAGATCTGGCTGTTCTGGAAAAAGCAGACTGGACAAAGCGTCTCAGCTGGGAAACACGGCCAAGGTTTTGTAGACACGGGCAACGTGACTGCCAGGCTCTGATCTTACTTTTAAGTTATTAGGGTAACCAGGGGTTACGCTAGCCCTAACCATTGGTGGGATATTTGGCACAGTGCTCCTGTCTGTTTTGGAGACTAGAGACCTGAGAGGGCTTCTGTTTCCATTCTCCCCCATCACTTCCTCTCTTAACCTGTGTGTGAGACCAGTGAGTAGTCTCCGGACCAGGTAGACAGAAATGCCCTGTGTCTGCCGTGGGGCAACCCATGACCCAGGAGCCCACCTCCCCTTCCAGCCTGAGTTAAATCCAGCCGGTGTCAGCAGGGCAAGAGAGATTAAGTAAGAATGATGAAGCGCCATAAAAGAGAAAGTAAAATGGGGAACGTGCAATTTTATGGTTCCTTTGCCATTTTTAGGAATCATTTACTTATTTATTTTAAGTCATCTCTATGCTTAACATGGGGCTCAAGCTCTTGACCCCGAGATTGAGAGTCATATGCCCCACTGACTACACCAGCCATGTGCCCCTCCTTTGCCATTTTTTAAAAAATATTTTATTTATTTATTTGACAGAGATATTGAGAGAAGGAACAAAAGCAGGGGGAGTGGGAGAGGGAGAAGCAGGCTTCCCGCTGAACAGGGAGCCCGATGTGGAGCTCGATCCCAGGACCCTGGAATCATGACTTGAGCCAAAGACAGACAATTAACAACTGAGCCACCCAGGCACCCCCCCCCTTTGCCAATTTTAAGATGCTTTTGAATCTAGATCTCTTTGTAAAGAAAGGTACAGAGACTTAAGGAGAACAAGTACTTATGAAATGCCTACTACGGAAAGACATCACCCTGCAGTCAGCTGGTGTGTGTGTCCCTGCCCTGGCCACGTGAACTTGGGTGAGGTATATGACCTCTCAGGCCTCGGTTTCCCCACCTGTAAAATGGGGCTGATCACACCTCCTAAGGATGAGACAGAATAGGTGGGGCTTGTGTAATCGTCAGTAGTGCATGCAAATTATGCGCCACTGGTTTTTTGGGAAATGGGGTGAAAACACACAAGATTGAGAAATGTGTCCCCTACCTACAAGGACCTTCCAGAAGGACGTGGGATTTTGTATTTCAGTTGAGGATCTTTCCAGGTATAAAAATTTATGCTGGTTTACTTTTCTTTTCTCATCTCAGGTTTGAAAATCGTTTCACGGTGACTGACCCCTCTTACTGGCGTGACCAAAAGCGGCTCCTTCCACCCAACCTGCAGTGACTCTCTGCCAGAAGCAGAGTGGTGAGCCCAGATGTGGGTCAGCGCCACGCGTGGCGGGATCCGAGGAACAGTGGCAGCCATGCCGCCCCCGGCCCCGGCCGCCCCTTCCCCCCTATGCTAAGCTGCAGGGAGTGGGTGCCCTTGGGACCCCCGAGGACTGACTGTCTGACCTTGCCTCGCCCTGCCCCCAACGTAAGCTCCCCCAACATGTCGCTTGAGTGGCTGGTGGCCTGGAGCTGGTCGCTGGACGGCCTGCGGGACTGCATTGCCACAGGCATCCAGTCGGTGCGGGACTGCGACACCACCGCTGTGGTCAGCGTGGCCTGCCTGCTGGTTCTGTTCGTGTGGTACTGTTACCACGTGGGCCGTGAGCCGCCCCGGCCCTATGCGTCCGTCAACTCCCTGATGCAGGGCGCAGACGCCGCCGGGCTGCAGAACGGCTACGTGTACTGCCAGTCGCCCGAGTGCGTGCGCTGCGCCCACAACGAGGGCCTCAACCAGAAGCTCTACTACAACCTGCAGGAATACGCCAAGCGGTACTCCTGGTCCGGCATGGGCCGCATCCACAAGGCCATCCGCGAGCAGGGCCGCTACCTCAGCAGCCGGCCCTCCATCCAGAAGCCCGAGGTCTTCTTCCTGCCCGACCTCCCCACCACACCCTACTTCCCGCGGGACGCCCAGAAGCACGATGTGGAGCTGCTGGAGCGGAACTTCCAGACCATCCTGTGCGAGTTTGAGACCCTCTACAAAGCCTTCTCAAACTGCAGCCTCCCGCAAGGATGGAAAATGAACAGCACCCCCAGCGGGGAGTGGGTCACCTTTTACTTGGTCAATCAGGGGGTTTGCGTTCCCAGGAACTGCAGGAAGTGCCCACGGACGTACCGCTTGCTCGGCAGCCTTCGGACCTGTATTGGGAACAATGTTTTTGGGAACGCGTGCATCTCCGTGCTGAGCCCGGGGACTGTGATCACGGAGCACTATGGCCCCACCAACATCCGCATCCGGTGCCACTTAGGTAGGTCGCGGGGGCGGGGTCTCCGTGCGCAGCCCACCAGACATGGCCATCCCGGCCACCAGAATTGTGCCCGTCCGTCCGTGCTGCGCGGGGCCCTTCTCTCAAACGTCGATGCATTGCGTGCAAAGAGTCTTGACTGCAGAGATTGAGTCAAAAAGGAACTTGTGAGCAGTAAGATCCGACAGAAGGTCTGTGCAGGGCAGCTCTCTGCAGTGTTGGAAATGGTCTCCATCTGCACCGTCCAAGTACAGTAGCCACTAGCACCGTGTGACCACTGAGCGCTTGAAACGTGGCTGCTGCCGGTGGGGGACGGAATTCCCAACTCCATCCAAACTTAGAGAGGCACCGTGGCTAGTGGCTACTGTACTGGGCAGCGCAGCTCGAGAGCCAGAGGCTGTTGTCATGGTCACAGGGTCATCCTGACACCCGGGCTGCTGTAAAACACTCCCCTGTGCCTTCCGAGTCAAGGGGCAGTCACGCGTGGTGTTAGTGCTGAGTTTATTCAGATTGGAGGGCAATTGGTACCCTGCACAGCAGTGGCTTTGAGAACAGGGTCGGAGTCAGCTTGGCCGTGTCACTTGGGGCAAGTCACTTCGCCTCCCTGGACCTCCGTGTCCTCACGTAGAGAGGAGAGGTAAAAAGCTCATCCCCCCTGGAGTTACTTGGAGGGTCCGATGAGAGAACATGTGCTGTGAAGCGTTTTTGTACATGGAGCCGGACGTGGTGTGCTTACTCACCCGTTAGGTGGGCTTCACCACAACTCAGTACACTGGGACGCTCTTTCCCCAGAATGCCTTGTTCCTGGTGAGTCATGAAAATGGGTGCGCACCTCCAGTTAGCATCCCAGACTGGGGAGGGGGTCCGTGCCCAGAGCCCAGGCAGGTCGGCTTCAGGAAGTTCGCAGTGCTGGCTGCCCTGGCATCAGAACAGAGGAAGAAAAAGCCCACGTGGAGGAGCCCCAATTGAGGCTGGAGCTGGGGGCTCACGAGTGTTCTTAGAGGAACCCCAGGGCAGCCTCCTGGGCCCTCTAGTCCCACTTCTCCTGGAGCTCTCTGCTTCCCCTGCCCCACATGGGGATCCTGAGCAGGATGGGACGTGGACAGAGGGCTTCGCTGCTTTAAAAGACAGCTAGATTCGAGCAGTTGACACTGTGAGTGTTTAAAGAGCAGGGCAGGACAGGGCAGAGGTGCCAGAGGAGGGGGTCTGGCTCTGTGGTCAGCTCTGGGACTCTGGGCAAGTAACGGAGTCTCTCCGTGCCTCAGTTTCCTCATCTGTAAAATGGGGAGGTAGCGCTTACCCTAGGGTCACTGACAGGGTTAAATAAAGTGGTATCTTCTGTGGCTGCTTGGCATGGACAGCGGTGGTAGCTAGTAGCTTCTGGGTTGAAACCCATGCGGGACGGTCTAAGAAAGGGTCCCTAAAACCTGGGCCCTCAGGAAACACTGGGAGACGATCAGGCTTTGGAAGCCAGCGTCCCCGGACTCAGCTCTGTCGGCCCCATCTGCCAAGTGATCTTGGCCGGGACCCCAAAACTCTGAGCCTCTAGCTCAGGGGTAATACTTCATGCCTGGGGGCTCTCTGGAGGATGAGAAGTAGCATGTGGGGAGTACAGGCAGGGAGAGGGCAGTCAGGCAGAGGGCACTGTGACTAATCGAGGGGGTGAGGTGGCCTCCGAGCAATCTCAGTAAGGTCATCGTGCAGGACCCCAGGGCCCACTCAGATCCGAGCATGCGGGGCTGCAGGTGGGCTGCCGGGGCCGCCAGGGTGGAGCGGAGGAGTCTTCCCCCCAAGGCCCTGGACATGGCTGGCTGCAGAGTCCAGGGTGGGGGCTGAGGTCAGACAGGTTGGGTGGGAGCAAGCTGTGGGGGGGCCCCCCCATGCCTGGCTTCGGGATGGAGACTGGGGCCCCGGGGAACAGTGCTGTGCTTTCTTCAAAGGTTTTCTTTGGATGTTTTTCAAAAGCTTCAGAGTGACCCAGCGGGAACGGTGTCTGTGGACTGAGGTAGTGTTCCAGGCAGATGTGTTAAGTGGCAAGGGCGGGGTGGGGGGCAGAAGAGCTAGGCTTTGCCTCCCGTGCTCGAACACCTGCGTGGTGTGGGTGTGAGTGTAAACCACGTCTCCGCAGGCCCTCCGTCCGACCCGTCGTTTCCTCCCCAGCCCTGCTAGTTCTTGCCACCAGAAAAACTGGGCCGTGTCATGTTCTCCTGGAAGGAGTCCCGCTGGACTGTGGCTGCTTCCCCGTGGCTGGGGCAAGCTCTCTGGTTGGGTTTGCTCAGTGTTTCCTTCTTTCAATGGTCATCCGCACGTTTGTAACCACCCCGGAAGGGGACAAAGGTGGGTTGGACCCCCATGACCTTGGGTGTTGCCAGAGAGGGAGCGAGCCTGATACGTTCCTGGTGGCCACGCCTTGGCCAGAATACCTGGCTGGAGTGCAGGAGGGCACCGTTCCTGAGCCCTGCTCTTGAACTGCCAGCCTCTGTCCCCTTTTGCAGCCCGCCCTCTGAGCTGTGACTCGTGGAGCTGGCCCCGCAGACACCTGAAACGACCACGGCTGTTCATCCCCCCAGTTCATTCATTTGGAAAGACCGCTCTGAGCTAGCTCTGGAGGTGGCGTCCCTTGGTCTGGACCTCACGTAGCGCCGTGGGACAGCCCCAGCCGTGGGGCTGGGACATCCTGACCGCACGGCCACAGACCTCCAGCCGGAGCGACCTCTGACGCTCACGAGGCAGATTGACTGGGGAGGCAGATGTCCTTCCACATGGCCAACCCTCAGGAAAGAGTAGATGAAAATGCATGAGCATACTCAGCAAATTCTTGCTCTAGAAGCAGTCAGGCTCTCATTGCCTTTCACGTGCATGGTGTTGGATTTCTGGGCTGCCTAGCTGGGTGGAATTGGCAGATCAGCTTTTATTTGCCTTGCCCACCCGAGTGCCAGCCTCCTACCTCCTAAAGTGGGGGCCACTGGCGCATGGAGCCCTTTCTGCAGCCTTGACTTGCCTCATTGGGTGGTTGGTGGAGACAAAGAGCAAACCCTCAGCCCGAGGATGTGGGGCCTAGCTCCGTCCCCGAGATCCACTTGAAGGCTGTCTCTGGGAAGGTATTGATCATCTCTGCCAACTAAGCTGGTTTGGGGCAGTAGGCGGGAATGGGGGGTGGGCACTGGAAGGCCCGGGGCATGACGAAGGGGAAGGCAGAAGAAAGTAAGCAGGGGGCTGTCAAGCCAGCAGGCCAGAACATTTTTCTGTTGTGCTGTGGTGCACAGTGATGAATCATTTAGTGGCCCAGAGAAAGGAGAGCTGCTTTCTGAGGCCCTGCGTTGGAGGGTCCCCACAGGGAACCACCAAGTCCTAATGGCCTCGTCTACCCGATCTAGTCAGCGAGGGCTCTCTCCCTCCGCCTGTTGCAGCCCTAAGCCCCGCCCCCCTCCCCAGCAGTTGTTAACAGTAGCAGATGGGAGAACCGGTTCCAGAGTCAGAACTGCCCTTCTCGCCTGATTCAGTGAGATTGGCGGTGGAAGCATTAAGTACAAGAATGGACATCACTTTCATGCCACAGCTCCTGACACTGTCCAGTGTCATCAGAGCCTGTTCTGTGGTTTGGATTCAAACCTCAGGTCCCCACCAGGACTGAGTAGCAGACTTCTCTGAATCTCAGCTGCTCCATCTGGAGAGGGGGCGAAGGGATGTCCGAAAAGTGCTGATTTAGCCCAAACCTGCCCTCAGGCAGTCTGTATGTTCTCGATGGCAGGGACAGTGGTCATGTAGCCCCAGAAGTAGGTACGCTCCCGTTCCCCCTTTACAGGCTCAGAGAGGTGGAGTGACTTGCCCAGAGTCCGAGGCAGGGAAGGTCAGAGCTAGTCCTCTAACCCCAAGTCCTCTGTCCTTGCCACTCCTCCATGTGGCCTCTGTGTGACTTTCTCCTGCACACGTGCTTCTGAGAGTCATCTGTTTCCGGTCCAAGGGTCACATTAAAGTTAGCGAGAACTCTGTTTTTCTTCCATCCTAAGGAGTTAGCTGGGGGGGTTGGGGTGGGGGAGGTGCGTGCCGACTGGTCCTGCATCACGGTTTTGCCCATAGTCCCCCAAGACAGACAAGACCCCCACGACCCCAGCCCCTCTGCCAGGACCCTGCTTCCTCCCAATGCTTCCTTCCTGAGAGCCGGGGGGCCCACCCAGACCCTGGGAATCTGTCCGTGGTGGCGCCTTCATTTACGGACTACCAGGCAGTGACAGGGGCCGGGGGTTTCCTCGGATCCCAGGGTGGGAGGCGGGGACGTGCAAGTGGGCACAGGGCAGCACTTCAGCCAGGCCCGCTCTCCGCAGTTGTGCACCCGAGCTTGGCACCTTACGTGCTCGCCGTTGTGAGCGTACGGCTGCTTGTGAAGGCGTGGGCCTCTTTCCCCGGGGAGCTCAGGCATGGCCTTAGGGGTGACCTCCAGTGTCCCGGAAGGCGGCGGGAGGAGCTTAGACTAAGAACATGCCATCCTCAGGCCCCAACATGGATTTAAAGCTCGGAACCCAAAGAGGAGGGCCCGGTTTCATCTTAACCAAAAGAGCCCTAGAGAGTGGCTCTAATAAACATAGTTTGTTGGGCCAGGTGGGTTATGAACCTGGTCTTCCTCACTTAATGGGGGGTGGGGGGGTGGAGAGCTCCCACAGATGGGCTTCAGGAGTCCCAAAAGCGCAGCGCAAGACTTGCCCGAGCAGCCCATGACCCAGAAGCCAATGGAGGAGTGTGTTTTTCCAGGGAGCTCAGTGACGGCGGGGTCCACAGCCTGTATTTGCTCTGCTGAAGCAACCCCCCACACCCGAAACAGGGCTCCAAGGGGTGAGCACCTCAGAAGTCGAGAATTCACACAAAAACAGGCCATCCCCCCATCCCACGTGCCTTCATTCTCTTTTCTCTTCTTTTCCCCCAAAGGTCTCAAAACTCCAAGCGGCTGTGAGCTGGTGGTCGGGGGGGAGCCCCAGTGTTGGGCAGAAGGACGCTGCCTGCTCTTTGATGACTCTTTCCTGCACACTGCGTTCCACGAAGGTGAGTGGCTGCCTTTTTCTTTTCTTTTTAAGTTATAGACTTCATTTCTTAGCACACTTAGGTTTCCAGAAAAATTGAGCGGAAAGTATATACCACGCCCCCCCAATTTCCCCTTCCGTTACCATCTTACTTTAGTGTGGTACCTTGTTACAAGCGACACATATAGTGACACGTTATTATTAATTGAGCTCTGTAGTCCCCATTCGGGTTCACTCGTGCTGCTCTGTGTGTTCTGTGGGTTTTGACAAACGTACAGTGACACGGATCCACCCTGACAGGATCATACGGAACAGATCCCCCCGGGAAAAAAGCCTCTGTGCTCCACCTAGCACTTACTCACCCCTGCCGTCCTCTGCTCCTCTCCTTTCCTACGTTCCGCCCAGAACCCTATGAAACCATGGTAACATTCTATTCAGAGAGGGGATCTTTCCATTCAAACCAAGGGACAGGATGGGCCCTGCCGGGAAGCTAACCATGGGGTCCAGCGCTGCGTGAGTCCTGGCTCTGGAACAGTTTGAACCTCTCCTCTCTCACGGCCCCCCACCAGGTTCAGCGGAAGATGGCCCACGGGTGGTTTTCATGGTGGATTTGTGGCATCCCAATGTGGCAGCAGCCGAACGGCAGGCCCTAGATTTCATCTTTGCTCCGGGACGATGAGAACGTTTTCCGTGCTGGAGTCAGCGACAGTGGCCGCGGGTCAGCCTGGGCAGACGGGGGTACAGTCCAGCCTCCCACCTGTGCTGGGATTCCAGGCTCCGAAACCTGCCTCACCAGAAAGTTCTTATTTGGGGTTTTGAGATCACGTGGGGTCCCTCTTTCCTTTGGTTATTGTAAATGGGAAATTTTCAGCTTGTACCTCCTTAGATTTTTCTTTTTTTATCCTTCCAGTCGTTTGCTTCTGCGATTCCTTTCTGCCTAATAGCGCATTACTTTGCTCTGTAATGGGGGGCTCGGTGCCCTCAGTGCGCCTGTCGTCTGTGCCATGTCGTGTCCCTGGTTTCCTCAGTGCTCTGGAATAGAGTAACCCAAGCGGTTGTCTGTCTGAATGTAACCACGTAAAAACTCCTTGTGGTCACCTTAAAAACAAACGAAACAAAACAAAAAACTGCAAACCAGAGGACTCGAGACCTTGGCCTCTGTTGCTGTCACGGTCACACAGGGGACCCTTCAGCCAGCCCAGGGCAGGGGGAGAGTCTGCAGCGCCCACGCCCGGCCAGCTTCCCGGGCAGGGGGCGACCCAGGCAGGGGCGGCGCACATGGCCGGGCCTGAGCAGACTTGTCACCGTCGCTCCCCTCACTCCCAAAGCCCGACGGCGGGGAGCATCTGGCTGGTGGGACTGGAGGGTTCTGTGTGAACTCCGCTTTCCTTCCAAGCTGAAGCTGCTGTCCTCGAGAGCCAAGTCTGGGCTCCCACGGCTCAGCTGCGGAGCGTGTGATCCACTTACCTCACTGCCGACAGAAGCCCTACTGCCAAACTGGGCCAGGAACATTCCCCGCGCGGCGGCCGCTTCGAGTCCGCGGCCACAGACGTTCAGACCAGCAGTTTGGCTGATGGGAGCTGTGGTGGGCTGAGACTGCACGCTCCTCCGGTGACATTCCAGCAGCACCTTCCTCTGGCAAAACTGGAGTCGTCGCTCTGACCAAAAAAGTGTCTGTTTTGCTTTGGAGTTCTGTTGCCTATGATTTTCCATTTATTTGTCTGTACATAAATGTTCAAGTGCTGGACTCCGAGACAGTGGAGCTGTCGGCCCCACGTCTTCGTCTCTGTGAAGGGGTGCATGCTGGGTGGTGGTGACCTAAGCCAGGAGGGTGTGAGCCAGGCCTTTGGGGAGCCCCACGAACCCAAAAGACCTACAGCGGCGGAGTTGGCTTTTTGGTCTCCTGTGAAGGGCGTGGCCAGCTGGAGGCACAAATTCTAGAAACATTCTCCTGTGACCTGAGGTGTGCAAGAGTAGCCTCCAGCTGTCCTAGAGATGCCTTTTCCGAATCATGTATCACGGGCAGCGTCCGAGGTGTCAAGCCGCGGAGCAGTGTGGGGTGCGCAGCTGGTCACATGTTCAGGTCCAGGGTTCCGTCGCAACGGGAACCAGCAGCTTCCAGGAGGGACGGCTGTCAGAAGTGACCGTGAGCCGAGATGCCCTAGGCAGTGACCGGCACGTGAGCAAAGAAAACCTGTCTCCGTTTGAGTCAGACCTCCACACCAATCTTTTTCCGTGAGCAGAATGCAGAAACAGCAGTTTCCAACATACCTGAAATCTTTTTACTCATTAAGTATCTTGTCGGAGAATCCCCGAGGTGCATGATTTCTATACATACTGACTGCTCTCCGTTTACAAAGCCCGCAGCCCACACGGGTGCCCGGCTACCGGAGCTCGTGTGCCGAGCGTGGGGAACGGGAGAGAAATAAAGGACCTTGCTGAAAACCAGAGTGAACTGCGAACGTGGTCTGTTGGGGAAAAGAGGGCATTTGGCAGGAGGCGCTGGGAGTTTGGATGGCGTCGCCGAGACGGGTGGGACCCCGCAGGCGCCGGCGTCTATGGTGAGTGAGGCAAAAAACGCGGCTCTCAAAGGACGGGTGCGGGCTCACAGGAGCAGATCCGTGGAACATTAAAGAACTCTAAGTGGCACATGGGGCAGAGAACAAGGACCGTGGCTTCAGGAAGGGGGGCGGGGGGAGACTTGGGACTCCGTGCCAGGAGCTGGCTCCCGCCCAACCTTGGCCAAGTCACGGAGCCTCTGGGAACCTCGCTGTGCTCCCTTGCGGCGATGCCCTCTTGCCCATACAGCAGCAGCGAGGGTCCCCTTCCTGCCACAGTGGTACTGGGCGGGCACGGAGGGACAGGTGAGGAGACAGGGTGAGTGAGGAAGAGGCAAATCAACACATCTGATCAGTGGTGCAGGTGGCCAGGGGAGCCAGCTCCCCCTTCCCACTGCCTCATCACAGGGGAAGCAGGTCCCTCAGTAGCTATGTTTTGAAATTTTTCCTTTTAAAGGGAGGTGGGTGACGCGGGTGGCCTGGGGCCCCAGGAGCAGCCAGGCTGCCTGGTGTTTTCCCAGCAAACCCGCTTTCAGCCGCAGTCCTGGCTGGGCGCCCTCAGCAAGCGGAAGGGAGGAGCACCACTTGCCCGGGGCTGAGATGTTTCTCGCTCTCCTGAAGTGTGCATTGCCAACTAGGCAATTGCTAAAATAATTTACACGCTACAGCTAAGGATGCTCAAGGTGAGAAAGGGGAGCCAGCGTGCCCGCCCAGCTTCAGATGAGAAGCCCTGCTTCCGTCCTGACACAGCCTAAACCACCTTCAAGCCCAGACCACACAAGGTCATGTACCAGGGCTCCCAGGCACCTGCTCGTTATTCCCCTCCCCCCCACCACACTCACCCATATTGTTGGGGGTTCTGTGTTATTACACTTGTAATGTTGAATGGCCTACAGCGTATAGCCAGGGGGTGGGGGGAAAGTGATCTAATATGCCAGTTCTTGACTTTGCACAATACAATCACCTGGGGTGTTTTTTGTTTGTTTTTTTAAAGATTTTATTTATTTATTTGATAGAGAGATTACAGGTAGGCAGAGAGGCAGGCAGAGAGAGAGGAGGAAGCAGGCTCCCCGCTGAGCAGGGAGCCCAAAGCGGGCCCGATCCCAGGACCCTGAGATCATGACCTGAGCCAAAGGCAGAGGCTTTAACCCACTGAGCCACCCAGGCGCCCCTATCTGGGGTGTTCTGAGAAATACTGATGGCTACACATCCCTCCCCCGCAAGCATCTCATTTCTTTGTTCAAGGGGTGGGGCCCGGATCTCCCTATTTGTTTTAACTCATTTCCTGCCCTGATTCTGATGTATAGCTGAGGACAAGAGTCCCTGCCCACCCAAGAGTGACAAGGCCTTTGAAACCAGCCAGCTCCAGGTTACAGTCTGGGCTCTGTTCCCGCGTGACACCCAGGCCACCTAACCTGGGTCTCTAGCAAATGGCCACTATTCCTAACACTCTCCTCCAACAGTACCCTGTTGAGTCTCTTGCAAGATGTAGCATCTCCATTCTTAGTTCTTGGGTTTCTAGGATCTGGTCAGCCCCAGCGGCAGGGCTGGGCTCGCCATCCAGACCCAACCCATCAGAGCCTTCCAGACTCCTGGCCCTCAGGGAGTGGGTCAGGGCTGCTGACATGATCCCATCCTTTGGCTAAGATCATCGAGAAAGAAAAGCTATGTTTCATGCAGTAGAGGTGGGGATCTAGTGTAAAGAAAATCCAAGCGTGAAACCCTCAGAGGAAAGCAGGTGCCAGTGTGTGGAGGTCACCAGAGTCAATCTAGCTTTGCCTAAAACCAGTGCTACCACCGGGCTTGTCAGTTCCACGAGTCAATAAGCTCCCTTTTTATTCTGAAGCCAAATTTGAGTTGCAGTTGCTATGCCCTCGCCACCGAAAAGTCCTGACCCACTCTGTGAGGTTCATCTATAAAACGGGCCAAATGCCTATCTTCACAGGCTTAAAGTGGGGTTTGAATAAGATAACAGTATGTCACATTCTGGATGGGTAGGAAGTGCTCCATACATACTATTTTAAATGTTAAGTAATGAAAGCAAAGGCTCAGTACAAAATGCTATTTGTGAGGGCCGTCGGGCCCTGCTGCCAGCAACTTCCCCCTAAGATATACCTCCCCGCTAAATCTTGCTAACCAGATGTAAACACAGGGGACAGGACAGAATAAGGCCATGTATTTTCAGGCTGCTGACAGATGGCAGTGGAAATACTCCAGCAGATTGTAGCATTAGGTGGCAGGCAGCAACATACAGAGATGGATTCACTTTCTGCCTCCTTCCCAGGCACACACGTCGGCCCTAACTTCGGATCACCTCCCCCTCCCCACATTTCTCCACATCTGATGCATCAGGCACCCCGGACCCAAGGCAAGAGTGCTTTCTTCCTTGGGTCCAGAGAGCTCCGTGTACTCTAGAAAATTCCTTTGCCCCTATTAGTATATCCCACGAGTCCTTGGGGCCCACACTGGGGTAAGCAGAGACAGTTGTGTGCATGTAACACAGAGCACGTTGGCTCAAGGCGGCAGTTTCCGTGGACATGGTCATGTGGCCGGCTGGAGGCCGGGCTGGAATGAGAGGCAAAAGCATGCGGTCTGGCAGCTTCTTGACCTCCAGTCACACGTTCAGGCCTCATCTCCATGGCTGGCACAGGGACCTGTCAGAGAGGCCCTTTGTCCTCTTGGGACACTCATCGAACCCCATGTTCTGGGGGCCCCCGCAATATGTCACACCTTTACATAATTACCGTTTCCCTTCTATGTCAAAGAAGACACTGATGTTCCAAGAAGTCAAGTCCCTGGGCCCCAGTGCAGAGAGCTGTGACTTGAGCCCCGGGCCCACAGGAGCCCCTGTGGGCTTGTCGGAAGGAAGACATACACAGTGTCTTTTTGCCCATGCAAGGGAGGTGGGGGCTGCTTGTCTCCCCCTCCCCCTGCCCTGGGGGCCTCATGAGCTCTCGCGGTCCGGGCCACCAGCCCTGCCCAGGGCATTCTGGAGCCGCACGAACACACAGATGCTCAGGGAGCGGCCTCTGGGCTCTAACAGGATTCACGAGCACCGTGAATTTTATTCCCAGGGGAATGACAGCCGATTTACCTGTTAAAGGTAAACAGAGGAATTGTCCTTTTTCAGTCTCGAAGCCCTGAGAATCTTTACCTTAAGCTTCCCCGATTCAACAAACACCTTGAGAAAAGATCCAGAGGTTTTTTTTTTTCTCCTCGGCCCAGCTGACAAGTGTTGGTCGTACACCCTGCCCTCCCCAGTCTCCTCACGAGGGTCCAGGGCTGGGGGGACAGGGACTTCCCCCTCCCGTTGCCCTGCTTCTCATCCACTGAGGAGCCAGTGACCTTTCTCACGCGAGTCCAATCCAGTCACTCCCCTGCTTCAAATCTCCCCTCTGCCCCAGGAAAAATTCCCAGCACCCCTGTAAGCATGCAGGGCTTCTCAGTGGCGGTGGCAGTGGTGGGGGGGGGGGCCCATCTGTGCTCTATGGCACCACACTGTCCAGAGACCAGGGCCTTGGAATTGCCGGGATGCACACATCGCCTGTGAGGCAGGCGTGTTGGTCTCCTGTGGCTGCTGTCCCGAGGCTCCTGGACGGAATCCATCCCTTGCCTGCTTAGGCATCTGGTGGCCCTGGCTTGCGGCCGTGTCACTTGTCTCCGCCTCCATGTCACCTCCTCTCAACAGGAGTCGTCTTCCTCTGCCTCTCTGATAAGCAGGCTTGTGATGGCACTGGGGTAATCCAGAATATTCTCTGCATCTCCAGATTCTTTTTTTTTTTTTAAGATTTTATTCATTTATCAAAGAGAGAGAGGGCACAAGAGGGGAGAGGGTTGGAGGGAGAAACAGACTCCCTGCTGAGCAGGAAGCCTGATGTGGGGCTTGGTCCCGAGACTCCGGGGTCATGACCTGAGCCGAAGGCAGCCGCTCAATGACTGAGCCACCCAGGTTTCCCCATGCATCTCCAGATCCTTAATCACACCAGCAGGACCTTTAGCTTCTGAGGTAACACAGCTGCCAGGAATAAGGAGGTGGTACTTTTGGCGGCCACCACTCACATGGTGCAAAGCAGATGGCTCCCATTCACTGTGGGATGGAGTGTTAGGAAAGCAGTCTTGGTGGGGGTGTGCAGGGCACGTCAGCTGCTTCAGAGAGGACCACTGTGGGATTAACACTTGAGGGAGAGCCTGGAGTGGCCGCCAGGCTCCACGTGCTACTGCTGTCAAGGTGACAAGAGCCAGAGAGCCTGGATGCTTCCCTCCAGCCTCCCTAGGCAGTTTGATTAGGCTCAAGGGCCCCCCTAGGGACCAGAGGCTCTTTCCCAGCAGGAATCTGAATGCCACTATTAATCACAGGAGGGGAACTTGATCCTGAAGGTTCACAGGTAGTCAAAGCTGGGCAGCCGGCACAGACTGACCCAAAACAGACCCCTTCACTTCCTCCCCATCCTGTGTTCCCAGCTGGCATGAGGCTGTCATGCAGGGAGATGGGGGCAGTCTGGTGTCACCTGTAAACCAAGGCAAGGCAGGTTCTGTCCTGCAAACGCCACCTCCCTGGGAGATCACCACCCTGGGGGTACGGATCCCACTCCAGCAGGAGGGTCCCTGCTCTGGGGAACCTCGAGTCTAGATGCTAATTTTCAGGGTATGGGCCTGGGACTGTCAGGAAATGATGTCCTCACAGACACTAGAACCTCTGCAGTATTGAACAGGAAGATGGGGGTTGAGGGTTGCGCTTCCAGCAGCCTCTGGGCCCTAGCCACGGTCAAGGCTGCCGCTGATGTCGCAGAGCTGAGTTCCATGGCAGAAAGTAAACAGGACCAGAGAAGCAAAGGGAAGGGGTGTGCCTGTGCATGTTCTCAGACTCCAACTTTTCTGAATTAATCCAGGCGGATGAGACTAGGGGGAAGGGGGACCTTTTCCATACACAAGGAATAGGACTTGTAAAGTCCCATCTTGGTGGAAAGCAGAAGTTTCACAGCACAAATGACTTTATGAAGCTGTCTTCTCTGCTCTGCTGCTGGGGGACACGGGCTGAGGGCAAGTTGGAGCCAGAGGGCAATGTGCCGAAGCACCCACAGCTGAGAGCCCAGAGCGCTGGCCTGGGGTGACGGGGAGCTAGCTGTTCAAGGCTTCGGGAACAGTGGAAATTCGCACCAGGGAGGCCACTCTCCAGCTCTTGGACACGCATTCTAGGACTGAGGAATGACCATCCAGAGGGGCCTTCCCAGCTTCTGCGCTGCTGCCCATCCTCCAGCTCCACCTGCGGGGGAAAGCTGTGTGGGTTTTCATGCACCTCGCCGTGGGTCTCCCTGAGAAGTGAACTGGGGTGGGGCTGGGAAGGCTGGGGGCTTGGAGCCCTTTGGTTGGCTATTTACTTGCAGGGGAGGGCGACCTGCCTGGAGGTACCTCAGAGGCTGGAGCAAGGAGAGGCCAGGGCAGCGCCCAGAGGAGAGGAAGGGGGACCCCGGCTGGCCATTAACGTCAGGCTCTGGAAGCTGTACGGAGAAAGCTGAGGGAGCGCTCACAGTATCTTGCTGCTGTCCAGCCTGGATCTCTCTGGTGGGAAAGGGGGTAGCTGGGATCTGGGCCCGCAGCTTCATCTAGCATTTGGCTCAAGGGGCCCCTGCACCAAAGGTGTAAGGAACCTAGTTTGGTGGATGGGATATTCGCATACAAGTGTCTTAATAAGCTCTCACCGTGTAACAAACGACCCCCAGACAGTGGCTCAGAACCACATGCATTCATTATGTCACACACTTTCGGAAGACTGGGAGGTTGGAAGCCACTTGGTTTGATGGGCCCAGTTTAGTTTGTCATAAGGCTGGACTCATCTGAAGGCCTGACCGGGGCTGGAGCAAGAAGGCTCCCTCACATGGCTGTGAGCAAAAGACCCTCACCACGAGGGCCTATCCGTGGGCTACCTGAATGTCAGCTTCCCCCAAAGGAGACGAACAGAGAGAAAGATGGAAGCTGCCATGTGTTGTGTAAGCTGCTCCCTGGTCATACTGTTTTTACCACATTCTATTTATTAGAAGCAAATCACTAAGTATAGCCCCTGCTCAAGGGAGAAGTTAGGTCTCTAATTCATCATGAAGAATTTGTGCATGTATTTTGAAATGACCATTGCATGTGGGTCTTCGAATTCTGCTGTGTTGATTTCAGGCTCTCTGGTGATTTTTAAGACTTAACTTTGGGGTATGGTCTAAAGAGGAAGCATGTGTCTGCCTAGGGCATGGAATCTCAGAAACAAAGGCATTTTGTGTTAAGAGTGTTTTTAGTTTCAGTGGCGGCTCTGAGAAAGTAAATGGGGACAGAGGTTTCTGAAAGCACACCCAGTAAGATTAAGGTCTACAGATGGCATGACATCTAGGAAAGCCCCCAGTGACACCTCAGCGATTTTCTCCTGTAACAGATCTGGTTTGGAAGTCCTTGAACTCAGGCCATTAGCTGAGTTAGGAGCGGGTGGATGAAAATCGGTTCTGGGCTCCAAATTCTGTTCCCATTTCAACACAGAACAGGTTGTAATGTCACTGAGCTCAAATCTGGGGACTTCAGAATTCTGGAGCCTCAGTGAGCAAAAGAAAAAGCTTGGCTGCTTAAAAATAACCCCACAACAGAAAAGGGCCCTGTTATGTGTCAGTCAATCATGGGAAGGTTCCCTGATGGGGTGGCATAGAGGCCAGTGCCAATTTTTTTCTTGAAGAATTTAGCAGAGCAGTAGGACAGTATGCATTTACCTAGCTTAAGAGGGTGATCTCCTCCATCTGGGAAGATGACCCTTAACTTAGGCCAGCCAGGGGCAGGAGGGACCCCAGGGAGGAAAGGTAAACTGGCCCTGGTGTGCTGGACTAGTCACGCTGAAGGCGGATCAGTGGCCGCAGCCTGTCCTCCTTGCGACACACCAGTCTATTAGTCTGAAGTGTGTCCCTCCTCACCTGCCCGCACCAGCTTGGGCATGGCGCAGAGAAAAGTGCCCGAGCCAAACACAACACGTGCGCGCGCGCGCACACACACACACACACACACACACGCACTTATAAAATATGTTAACCCTTAACTTTGTCACTGGAGATGTTAGTATTACTCACAACTCAACAGCAGTTCTGGATGTTTTATTTTTAGCCCTTGGCAACTCATTTCAAGAAAAAGAGACTGTCGTCAACATGAGGCACTGGTTGACCGATAGGAAATTATTAACAGTGCAATTTTCCAATGGGATCTCAGGTACTCCCAGTAAAGAGTTAAGCCTCTGGTGAGTATTTCCTACTGTGATGTCAAACACGGTAGCACACACCGTCTGCCTCCGACGCAGGAACACACATGCGTGCTGCTCCCTCTCACATGGCCACTGCGGGGAAGGACAGCTTTGCTTTTGCCCCAGACGATGTGGAAACTCCTCACTGAAGACACTCATTTGCACAGCCCACCTTGCACCAAAGCAGCACCCAGTTCCCCGGTCTCGGCACCCCAGGGCTTAGTTACCTGAAAACACCAGGCTCCTTTGCACGTTATCAAGACCGGCCCCCACCGTGGGTGTTCCAAAGAACAGGCTCCTGGATCTGCACAGAGTTCCAGAAGAAGGCCAACAAGATGGTTTTGGCATTGCTGCACGCCTCCCTGCGTCAAGTGTCCAGACCTCCCGGGGGGGGGGTTGGCGCTCTGAGGAACCCCCACCCGAGGTGTGCGAGGCCCCGTCCACTTGTGAACAACTTCCATCCCCCCGTGCAGCCCGCCTCACACTGTCCACGGGGCCCAGGACAACAGGGTTCTGGAGGAAACAGCCACCTGAACATTCGTGGTACTACTTAAGGCCCAGATAGGAGGAGCGGCGAGAAAGGCCAGGAGCCCCAGACATAGTGTCAGGCCTGCCCCTGTTTGGTAGGCCGTGGCCAGTGTCCTGAACTCTTCACCTCGAGCTGACCCGAAGAACTACCCGCTCAAACCCCGGGCTCCCAAAGGAGTTCACAGCCCCTCGCATGTCACTGTGGTCCCCCGAAAAGGGACAAGGTCGAGAGCGAAAACAGAGGAGCGTCCTCTGTTGAAGAAGGCAGGGCTCCCTCTGCTGGCGGGGGGACGAGCTTCCAGCGCGGCCCGGCTCACAGCAGGTTCACCCCGTGCTTCAGCAGCTTCTGCTTGGCTTTGCCTGGGAGGCCGAAGGCGCTGTCCTGCGGGCTGGGGAAGCCCGAGCTCCGGGCCGCCACGGCCAGCTGCTGGAAGTAGGTCTCCTGGGCCGGGCTGCAACAGGCGTACACCGCGGTGGAGGCATTCCTGGGGGGAGGAGGGGAGACAGATGACCGTCCCTGTGCCGCTGGGACAGGCCTCTGCCCACAGGGACCCTGAGGGGCGCACCGCAGGGGCCCCGCGACTCCAACTGCCACTGCTCGGGCTCTGACGTCTGCGCTTGAGGTCCCGCCGCAGTGCCCATCCCCATCTCTCTTTCCTTTCTACCTACGGGCCCCTGCGGCTGTGTGGTGGCCCAGCCGCAGAGCCCGAGGCGGGAACGGCAGCTGCACGGATGGGCGCACATTGTGCTGCAGAACAGCAGCCATGGCGAACACTCTCGCGCGGCCTCCCGTGGCACGGGTGACCCCACATGACAGACAGGACCCCGGGGCCACGGGGCTGGGCGACACTGCCAGGCTGAGAGCACAGACTGTCTGCAGAGGGCTGCTGGACCAGTGAAGCGAGTGCGGGCGGGGGAGCGGGATGTGACATAAAGCCACAGGAAACTGGTCACGGAAGCAGAGGGAGGCATGAGGGTCCTGTGCAAAGGGGGACCCACGAGGGAGGAAGTGGCTCCAGGGCCAGGCAACCAGCTGGTTCCTTGATCCTGCCGGCCTCGGACTTCTTCTCCACTGGGCCTGTTTCCCCAAATCTAGTAAGGGAGGGTGGTGGAGTCAGGAGCCACAGGGCCCCTCTCACTGGGATCTCCGCTTCCAGGCGAGGAGGGACAAGATTCCCATCCTCCTCTAGCTTCTCCCTCTGGGAGCTCAAGGGGCCAGAAGGACCCCCCTGGTCTAGGTGTTTTGTCCCACTCCCTGGACCAGCAGGAAGAGTCACAAGCAAGTCACGACAGTTACGGAGAGGCCTGGTGATTACAAGCATGGAGCCCACACAGCGGGCTGCTGATCCCAGCCCCATGGCTTCCTAGCTGTGTGCCCCTGGCTAAGTGACTTATCTGTTCTCAGTCCCAGCTCTAAGTCCCACATCTGTAAAATGGAGAGGACAACAGTGAATCCTGTCCCTGAGATTTTTTGAGACTAGATGAGTCAAATACATATAAATTGCTTAGCGCAGGGTGAGGGATTAAGAATCTGTGGGCACTGTTTCTATTACTATTAAAATAAGCCATGTAGCCCAATGCTAAAACCCTCTCTGCCCCAAGGAAGGTGGAGTACCAGAGGGCCACGAGGAGGTTGACAGATCACAGGCTGACATTTCACTTAATTCCATCCCTCTCAAAACAGACCCCTCACACCCCAGCACAACAGGTTCCCATACCTGTGACTGGACACCTTCAGCTAGGTCGCCAGCCTGGGGCAGCTCAGACTTAGAGCCAGAGAAGGCACATTTTTATGGAAACATATACTTAAGTATTGCCTGGAGATGGTGCTGGGCCACAGAGATGCCCGAAACCCCATGTGCAGGGCATTGGCACAGCGTCACCGTGATGCCCGAGGCCCCAGTGCACGTCTGTGGGAGGCCAGAGCCCACACCCCTCCCTTTCGACGGCCCTACCCCACCCCCTTGAGCTGGAAATCTGTGGATAGTGTACTTTAGAGTCAGAGAGACTCAAGTTCAAATCCTGGCTCTGCCCCTTAGTCAGACTGTGATGCTGGGACAAGCCACTTACCCTGTTTGTGTCTCAATATCCTCGTCTGTACCTCAAGGACAAAAACATGCACCTGTCCAAATCATCCCAAGGACTGAGTGGAATAACAAACACAGACCACATCCCACCCCATCCCGACCCTCTAACTTGCCTGATTTTCTCCTACCCGTTTCATAAGAGAAGCATGTAGGGAGAAAAAGTAGAATTCAGTTGGTTAAATACTATAAAGCACGATACTAATTTACAGATCTGTACCTACCGACATGGAGATGCTTAGAATATACAATAAAGTGAAAAAAGGAACTTGTAACACAGTACATTAGTGTGATCCTGCTTTCTAGAAGAAAAACGATTGAAATAACTAAAATACTAACACTCTCTATTTTCTAAGCAAAAAAGAAAACCCCACAACAACAAAACCTGGAGTAACAGATGCCAGACTAACCCGTGGGTATCTTTTGGGTGTGTGACGGGTGAGGGGAGGCAAGCATTTTACTTCCTAGACTCGGGCCAGTCTGACCACTTCTGTGAACACATGACCGAAGTTAACGGGCAGCAACGGCACTCGGGCATCGCTTCCAGCAAGAGACCAAGGCCCTCTGTCCCGTGAGAGGAGGTGATGGTGGGCAGGGGAGTGGATAAAAGGAGACCTTAAAGAGAATCACTGGAATGTTCTTCATTTCATTATGAATAAGACTATGACCTGAAGCCCTAGGAAGGCGGCTCTGGGTGCAGGACTTCAGAAGTGACCTGGGGGGACACTCACCTGACGGTCATCTCGTACAGCGCGGGCAGCTGGGCAAAGTCTGAGTGCATGAGGCTGATGGCCCGGAGGAAGCGGCGGTCCTTGGGGGTGGCCGCCTGTGGCAGGTTTGCTTCCGGAAGAGGACACAGAAGTTGTGGGTGACGGATTCCTCCCCTACCCTCCCCACCCCCAGCACTGGGAGAGCAGGCGGGGTTCGGGGCCAGGGTGCTGGGCCCCTTCAGCTGCCACCATGTGACAGACTGCACGCTGTCCCTGAGAATGAGCAACACCAGTTTCTGCCCATGAACACCAAAATTTCGAGGCAGACCTTATCAGAGATATTTGAACATGTGTGCGCTTCTCTCAAAATGTTGGAGAAACAACCAAAAAAAGACAAATGAGTAAGGAAGTGTTTGCCAGGCGAATTCTAAACTCAGTGGGAGCTGGCTCCCAAGCGAGAAAGCAGCATCCTAACGGCAGTCCACAATGCTGGGCACGGCACCAACCCTGGGGACGCTGGCCCCGAGTCCTCACCCTCACCCCGGCCCCCACGGGCCTCTCCTTACCAGTCAGCACGTTCTGGATGCGGTCATAATGCATGAAGTTGTACGTCCTGCTGGGGGAGGCAGCCGCATCTTTGGGCAGCGTCTCTTTCAGGTGGACCTCCAGCCCATTCAGGGACGCCAGGCTACTGTGGTACTGCAAAGGGGGGGCCGGGTTAACCTCAGTGGGCCAGTGCTGAGGAAATAATGACCCAGAGAAAATCTGCGTGGTCACTTGATCAGCCAAAAGGACTCTGACTGGTGTTTTTAGCTGTTTTTAGAGAAGTATTAACTCTCACCCTATTTTTTTTTTTTTTTTTTTAAGATTTACTTATTGGAGAGAGAGAACGAGAATGAGCGAATGTGGGGGGTGGAAGGGTAGAGGGAGAGAGAATCTAAGCAGGCTCCACATCCAGTGCAGAGCCCCACACAGGGCTTGATCTCACAACTTTGAGATAATAACCTGAGCCGAAACCAAGAGCTGGACACTTACCTGACTGAGCCACCCAGGCGCCCCTCCTGCCCTTACGTTCTAGTGCTTTCTTAAGTTGTAGAAAAATCAGGGGCGCCTGGGTGGCTCAGTCGTTAAGCACCTGCCTTTGGCTCAAGTGTTATCCTGGGGTCCTGGGATCGAGCCCCACATTGGGCTCCCTACTCAGTGGGAAGTCTGCTTCTCCCTCTGCCCACTCCCCCTGCTTGTGTTCCCTCTCTTACTGTCTCTCTCTCTCTAAGAAATAAAATCTTTAAAAAATAAATAAACTGTAGAAAAGTCAGAAAATAAAGATGAACAGAAAAGCTGAGAAGGAAGAACGCAAAGTTCCAATTTCTATATCCATAGGTAACGTGTGACTGGAACACAGCCATGATGTTTGTCTACAGAGTCTATGGCTGTTACTGTATTACAATAGCGGAGCTGGTAATCGTACAAAGCTGAAAATACGCTCCAGGTGTTCCTTCACATTAAAAGTTTGCCGACCTAAGACACACTAGCACACGAGTGATCCTCACAACAGCCCCAGGAGACACGAAACTGGGGCTAATTTCTGGCTCCTCCAGCTTCTAGTCAGCAGTAAAGCAAGTGGCTTGAATGTCAGTGTGTGCCATAATGTGCGGAAGAAGTGATGCAGTGACACACCTTCACTCAAAGCACTAGTTTCACGGGGGAGGGGTGCATTGTCATGAAGACCCTGGCACTAACCTCAGGCCTCATCTGCTGTACACTGACAACTCAAAGTCCTCCTGTAGCAATGAATAATTGATCTGACCCCTGTATTTGAAGGTCAGTGAGATCATCTTGGGTTTTGAGCAGGAAACTATCAGTGGCTCTATGCTGCCCCCTGGTGTGAGCGTACTCGGTTTTCTCAGAATCACTGGTAATCTCTCCTGGCCACTCCCCCCACAGAGCTGCCCACCCCCTTCCACCCAGCTCCGCCCCCCCCTCAGCAAACATAAAGAGGTGGCAGTTCATCCACTAAAAGACAAGATGGCAAATGACACGAGGGTCCCTTGATGGTGTCTAATATGATCAAGGAGCCCTTTCATCAAGTGGGTGGGGGGCTCACTGTCCTATCTGAACTGTGGTTTACTATTCTGCAGGGGACCCGCTTTTCTTGACAGCAGCAGAGGGTCTGGACGGAAATCAGCTCAAGCATTTTGTATGCAGTTCCAGGACAAAAAGGCAATAAAAGATCTCTCCCAATTATAAAACAGACAGCCTTCAGGCCTCATCAATAAAGCCCGCTCTCAAACCAGCAAGCTGATCAAAGTCAGTTACTCCCAACTGTTTTTAGAAAAGAGTTTTTCTTCTTCATTACACCCATCTCTTTCCTGGGGCCCACCTCACCCCAGACCCTCCTTTGTAGGAAAGCCCACAGAGGTCGCTGTCCTAACATGGAGGGGCCTTGCAGGACAAACCGAGGCCAGTCACTCCAGGGTCAGATCAGTAGGGGAGCATATGGACAGGGGCAGGGAGATGGGGAACAAGCCAGGATTCTGGACCCTCCGCTTTGTCTCCTTCCTGGTAAAACGGGACTTATAGTGCCTAACCCTGTGCTGCTCTCAGGCTTGGCTGAAATAGCAGATGTCAAGCCTTTAGCAGCCACTGAATTCAGAGTACATTTTGATTTACTTCCTTCCTCAGGAGCAGCCTATGCTGTTTTTTCTTTTTTGGGGGGATGGGTGGAGGGCGGGGGGTGGGGAAGGTAAAGATAGCACATCCAACTTCATGGCATCCAAATGCTGGGCTTTCAGAATAACCTGTCCACAGCTTGGCGCCAAGTGGAAGAGGCCACAGGTACCAAGGCATCGTCAGGGAGATGACAGACCCAGCACAGCATCCACAGGCTCCGGGGTGCTGGTGGAAGGGGGAGGCTAAGTCCCTCCCAGCTGCAGTGAAGGAGGGTGCAGGAGCAAGCCAACCACCACTGGTTGCTGTGCGGACTGGGGAAAGGGGAGATAAACCAGCAGGCCTGGATCAGCAGCCTCTCGCCTCCAGGCTCAGCACAGAGGAAGCTGCCTTCCCTGCCCTGAGCTCCAAGGTGACTGGCTCACTTACCAAGGCCCAAGCCCTGCATGCTAATAAGATCGCCTCAGAATAACACAGATTTAAGAACAGAAACAAGGCAAGCCCCAGGACACTATCTGCCCTGCAGCTATTTCAACCTGCTGTTCTTCCTGCTACCACTTCCCTGCCAACCAGGCGAGGCTGTTACTATAGAAACTGGAGCTCCAGCGTGGGCCTAGGCTCAGAGAAGGTCAGTTCACTGCTCCGAGTGCAGAAGGGGATGGAATGATTTAAGAGGAGCCTTCTGGAGCCTGTTAGCATTTCAGATGCCCCAGGCCCACTTGGAAGGAACTTCAGGTCATCACGGTTCAGTGGAGGGAAAGTGCAGCCTTCTGGAATACTCCCCACCCAGGCTGTGACTTGGGCAGAGTCCAGACTCTAGCTGACACAGAACCTACAGCTGCCCAGGCTGGGAGGGGAGGCCCAACGGTGGTGGTGGGAGGGGCGGCGGCACGACCCTGGCCGTGCTCCCCTGTCTTTGCCTGTGTGATCGTGCCTGTGCTGCACCTGAAGGGCAGGGGCCACCAGCACTGGCTGAGGGGGAGTCAGAGCTTCCCTGCCCTGCACTCTGGGAAAATGGAAGTGGGGAAGGGTCAGGGAACTGAACCTGTGGGACGCCTCTGTCCCCAGCACTGTGCTCTGCACTGGACTCATGCACCCCGCTAAACCCGGGGCGCAGGCACCACTGTCATCCCCACCGGGTAAAGCAGGTGGGATGACCCACGAGGTGATGCAGCCGTGCGCGGTGCTGCAAGGGGGGCACCTGCCCCGCCTGTCCCCACTCCCAGGAGGCAGGTCTGCGCACACTCACCACCTCCTCGATGGCAGCATCATCACCCAGCAGCGGCTCCTCGGCCAGCAGGGACAGCACCAGCCCGTTAACACTGTGGGTGTAGAGGTTCATTGGCACGAGGCCCACACAGGATGCCGGGGTTGACCTGGGGTCACTTCTGTCTGTGGAGGAACCGTCTTTGTGCTGAGACTCTGCCAGGTCTGAGCCGCCGGGTGCGGAGCAGCTGTCGTGAACCCCAACATACTGCTCCATGCCCTGTTCCCTCATGGGCAGCGGGGTTCCTCTCTGCCTCAAGTCTGAGCAAGGCCAAGACCGAGGCCTGCTCGTCCTTCTGGACAGGTGGTCTTCCCGGGGAAAGGGGGCTTGGCCACTGTCCTCTGGGACATCGTCGTGCTGTTCCAGGGCTCCGTTCTGGCTGAGCATCTCAGGAGCGGATGGAGAGAGGAGGCTACTGACGCCCGTGACCGCAAGCGGGGCGTCGGGTGGCATGGGTTCCCCGCCAGAGTCCCTGACAAATTCCTCAAAGCAAGGACCACCACCATCTGGGTCACCCATAATTGGGAGGGCAAAATAACCTGAGGATGTTCCTGTTTCCTGAGTTTCTGGAATGTGGATGGCAGACAAGTCTGGTTCTTCCTCTCCCCAGGACAGATGAAGTTCCTTCGCCAGGGAGCAGCCCAGATCGGGACCCGCGTCCCTTGCAGGGCCGTGCAGTTTTGCAGGCCTGACGTTCTCCAGATCATGGCCAGGCAAGTGCCCGTTCTCCCCTCTGCCATCTGGCTCAGCTACGTCAGGACATGCAGACTCAGGAGTGGCTGCCAGCATCCAGGCCGTGGGTTCCACGTGGCCAGTGGCCTTGTCTGTCAGCGCAGCGGGGTTCCGAGGGCGTGGAGGCCGCCAGGCTGGGCACTCCTGGAGTCTGGCTGGCGCTGCAGCAGGGCTGGCAAACAAGGCAGACGTGAGGGAGGGGCGCCCGGTCAAACGCAGGGCAGGTGCCCTTCCCTGGAGAACACTAAAGAACCACTTCCCTAAAAAGTGGGGCCACTGGTGACAAATGGGTGCCCGAGGCCACAGAGCCTTGGTGGTCAAACCACAGGAGTAAAAGGCAGGAACTGTCTGGCCCTCAGGGCTTCACACGGTGCTACCAGGTCACTTGCTGGAGATGGCAGAACCCGCCGTGTGAGAGCCGGCCACCCCTGTGGGCAAGTCCACTCTGAGTTAGGCCCTGGCATGGATGCTGTATGTACACTCTTTCCAGTTCTGACACTGAGCCCATGAACTAGGTTTATCACTGGGTCTCTTTTACAGATGAAAACCCTAAGGCTCCAGCAGGGAACGGACTTGCCCAAGGTCACAGAGCTGACAGGTGACAGATCTGGGACTTGAACCCCCCCCCCCATCACGATGCCAGCCGCCCGTCATCTACACGCTCGAGTCCCAGAGGCCCCTGCCACGGCAGAGCATGGAGAAGACAGCACATGGACGGCCAGGACGTCTAGGGGTTTGTGTGGACACACCCACGTGAGGGAGGCCTCACCGTCTACAAGGAAGCCCAGCGGCTACGGTACCTGGCTGCCGGCTCCCTCGGGAACTCGTGGAGACTGGTGGCCTCCTCCTTGGTCAGGAACACAGGCGTGATCTGGACATTTGGGGGGAGCGCCGCTCCTAGAATCACAAAGCAACATGGACAGGGCTGAGCCCTGGGCCGGGGAAGATGGAGGCGCAGTCAGCACTCTTGGGGGGACGCAGCCAACCCACACGCCAGCTCAGAGGGCAGCGCCCGGACACACTCCTCAGCCCAAAACAAAAGACACAAAACCGCGGCTACACTGTCTGTGCCCAGCAGGGAAGAAGCCCTCGCAGGCGGCTTCACTCGTCACTGCGGAGAAAGGTGACTTCTGGGGGTAAGAAAATCTAGCGGCACTTAAAAAAAACCCAAAAAACCAAAAACAGATAAAAGCTGGAAGAAAGCACTCCCAACTGACAGGGATCTTCCCTAACTTGGGCTTCAAAATAAAACAAAATAACCCTCTCGGGAATGCCTCCACACCCCACAGAAGGTCGTTCTGGCCACTGCCATTATCTTAGCCCCTCCTAACCAGGACCCCCTGGACCTAGTTTGAGCAGTCTCATAACAGTAAGTGAGGGAGCATCTGAAAACAGGGATTTAGAAGGTACATCTAAAATCACGAACCTTATGATGAGGATTCTGATGGCTAACTTTGTCCTTAAAGCTCTCGTCTGTTCTCCTAATCTATGAACAGATGAGATAACCCACGGTACTGTGTGGCCTCTCCTGTGACTTGTGTAGGGGACAGGCAGCACAGAAGACCACATTCTCAAGATGCAGTGAGACACTTTGCCACTCACCCTGTTCCTGTGGGCCACCCCCTCCTGCAGGTCTCCTCTGCAAATAAACACACACAGAAGTTGGCGCCAGGGACCGCTTTCTCCTCCCGACCCAATCATCAGGACTGCGCCGTGCCATCTGTTCGTGAAACGTAGCCAGGCGCAGCATGCTGGCCCCCACCGCACGCCAGCAGCCAAGCAGATGGAACAGAAGTTCCCCCAAGCTGCTTGCTCACCACCACGGCTGCAGCCAGGCGAGAACCTGCGCCCTGCACAGGCAGCAGCTCCCCCTGCCCCAAATGCGCATCAGGCTTCACGCTCTGATTGCTGTTCCCCTCCTCTAGAAGGAAAGTGAGGATTCCTGCTACCCTTTTATGCCTCCGGAGAACGCATCTGTCACCATATCCCCGCACCTGCCACAGCCTTGACGTGGAACGCACACACATTCCAGTGCGACAGATTTATGTGAACGCCCCGTGACCCTCGGGATAAAGGATCTGACCTAAACCAAAGGGTATTCGAGAGCTCTCGGGCTTATTCCACTTCACAATTAAGGTGACAATCCTAATTTTCTCCCAAATTAGGCATTTTCTCAAAAGAGCTTTCCAGACAGTTCAAAGGTTCCAAAATAACCCAGCAAAACAAAACAAAAACCAAAAATTCCTCTAGCCAGTGTGGCTTTCACTCCCATGAAATGATGTAGCACTCTTTCTTTTATTAGTGGCTTTTTAAAAAAACTCATATTTTAAGTTATGTAATTTTACTCTATATAATTCCCCATTCCCCCCAAATCACATATAATCTCTTCACCCACAAACTAATACTGTTAATCCGAGGCATATTTTCCTTTAAGCTTATGCATTTTTTAAGTACTTTGAGATCCCATTACATAAAATTCTATTTTTTGTCTTAAAAATAGACACTCTGAACAAAGCATTCCAGCCAGGGGAGGGGGCTTTCCAATACCTGGTGCCAGGATGCAACTGGGTGAATCAGGACCTTGGCCGTGAGGGAGGGTGGGAGCTGGGTGCTAACAATCCTAGGTCACAGGAACAAAAAAACCGTGAGACAAAATATACCATAGGACTCTGAAATGGAAAGATTCTTAACACCCTAACCGGTGAGGATCTTATGGGGTGGGGGAGGGTGCCTGCGTGGCTCAGTCAGTTGAGCATCCCCAGGCCCTGGGATTGAGCCCCATGTTGGGCTCCCTGCCGGCTTTCCCTCTCAAATAAATAAATAAAATATTAAAAAAAAAATCTTGGGGACACAGCTGGTGGCAGTTTGAACTGGCAAAGCCCTTTAGGAAGGGCACTCTGGCCATTCCTACCAAACTTCAAAATGTCCAAACCCTTTGACCTACCTTGTACCAAGATGCATGCTGAAGAGCACTGACTATAGAAAAAACGGCAAAATCACTACAGAAATGGGGAAATCACGCACTGTCCATCGACTAGAGAGCAGTTAAGGAAATCACAGCACAGCCGTAACCCCAAGAGGTATGTGGCAATTCTAAGAATGAAGCAGACCAGCGTGGACTGATAGAGAAATCTCTGCTCTACACACCGAGGAGCCCTATGATCCCATTTACAGGTGCAGCAAAAGAAAACAGAAGCAATGTCCGTTGATATGCTGTAAACACAGGGAAAAGCAAAGGATGCCCATCCACCTGCTAACTCTGGGCTCGGAGGAACTTGGAAACTGTGCTCCGTGTGTTTCTGTCTTGGTTCTTTTCTTTTCTTTCTTTCTTTTTTTTTTTTGCCCACAAGGAGACTCTGTTCATGTGTTAGGTGTATGATTTAAAAATACATAAGGAATTGGACACGAGAAGAGGAAATTATCATGCTTGATGTCATACCACTGGTGAGCCTGGAGGCACCATGAGCAGGTTCAGAACTGTCGTTGTGAGCAAAGGGGAAAGGCATGACAGTGTGTTGGGCCGAGGGCCACTGGGAAGCAGGGTCCTTCTAGGTTTGCCCTCTCATTTCATTCTTTCCCGGTAGAGAAAACTCAGCAAGCAACCTGCCCGTGGTCACAGGGCCGGGAAGGCGAGGCCAGGACTGGAAACCCACCCCATCAGGCCCCCAGAACTTCTCTAATCACACATTCATCCAGTAGTCAGAAAGCTCTGGACACAAGCAGCGAGCAGTTCCACATGAGGGGTGCTGTCTTGGACCCCACATGGAGGGGCTCTTGCTATGCCCTCCAACTACACAGAGCAGTGTGCTGAGATCTCAGGGGCCAGTGAGAGATGGACCCAGCCAGGAGGCCGGCCGGAGCCCGAGCAGAAGCAGGTATGGCCACTCTGCTGCTAGGCAAGGCTGGCCGCAGCAAGTGCAGCAGGAGGGGGCCACGGCAGGCACCCACACCCTGAACCTACTAGTGCTGGCCGCTGGCTACCTGGGGATGCCCCGTGCTGAAACTTACATGGACCTCTCTACCATTGCCTTTTATATTCCTAACCCTTTTCTGGACACACCTGCCAATTTCCTGGCTCTGCTGCAAGGCAGGTATGTCCCCTAGGTCAAATCTAAACCAACTGCTATTTGCCAAGGCAGCCCTCTTGGAACTGGCCAGAGATAGGGCTCCCCACCCATGACCTGGAGGTGGCCGGGACAGTCAGTTTTGCAGCAGGGGCATGGGGTGCAGGAGAGGGCTCTGGCATTACTCACAGTCCCTTATAGAGGACGCAGCCGGCGAGAATGTGACGTGAGCGCTGGCACGTCTGCAGGATGAGCGCTGCCTTTAGCAACAAGAGGGGCTCCACCTGTGCAGGGCGAGAAGCACAGCCCCAAGTGAGCACGCTCACCATCAGCCAAGGTGGGAAGGGGTGGGGGAGTAGCTCTGTGGAACAGACGCGCAGGTCCTAAGCCAAAACCGGGGAAAAGGAGAAGGTGACACGTGGTAAGATCTGTGTCACGTCTCAGCTCTGCATTCCACCTGTCTCTACCCAGAACTTCGGACGATGCAAAATGCCAAGTTCTTGGAAGGGGGCAGCTTCTGCCGAAGTGGGAAGGAGCGGCAAACAGGGCATATGGCCACTCACAGGGGGCAAGGTAGGTCTCCGCTTAGGAGACCCTCACTCGATGCTGAGACCAGGAGGGAGCAGACAGGAGAGCCTCAATCACAGGCTGTAGCGCCAGGAAAAACCACAACACTCCCTGCCCCCCACCCCCCTCCCCCGCTCCCTTCCTCCTAGAGCCCAAACCCCACTGCCACGGAGCGGGGCTTTGTGTGGCCTCTTAACTGTCCCGTAACAGGAAATGAAAACATCGCAGTCTCTCACTCAAACACTCCTCCGCTCCACAGTCCTTGTAAGGAGTCAGTTGCCTACAAGTCCCTAAAAATACCAGAGAAGGAGCTGAACCCAGTCAAGAGTCGCCAGCAGTCCCTAAAAGCCTCCTTCCTGTTTCCTGCCGACAGCCAGAACTTTCGAGTGCCACCCGTCAGAGCTCTGGGGCCCACTTCGAACACTTCTCCCAACAGGAGCCAGGAAAACCCGCCCCCGTTTCTGGCCGCAGTCGGGCTCTGTGAAGGCAGAGTCACGATACCACATCGCTGTTGAAGGGGCCCTCTTAGCTGCGGCCGGGAGACGCACCCCACGCATCTCCTCGGGTGCTGGGAACACGGGCGGTTGGTTCTTAAGGGGGCGCGGCGCGGCGTCTCCCTTTGGCCCTTGACAACGAGGAGGTGATGTTCACCAAGGTCAAGGCCACTGAGCAACAGGCAGTAGGGGTGGTCAGACCAGCCACACAAGCAGCCTACACATCACTGAGCGCCAGTGGCCAATGGCACGGCTCTGGGACAAAACTCTCCCAAGCGCTCTCTCCCAGACAGAGAGAGACCGTGTTTTTCAGATGTTACCGCTGGGCATTTTTGATGTTGGGAACCCAAAGCAATCATGGAATAAACAGCCTTATCGAGAGAGACGGGGACCTTCAGACGCCAGAGTTCCACACTTCAGGACGCTAGCGAAATACCACCACCCTCTACGGAGTATTGACTTTGTGCCATCTTAAGCCCCGCCTCATCTGTGCCGTCTAAACGGTTGTGGGAGTGGGCACTGTGACGGTAGTCTGGGGGTCGGGGGGGTGGGCTCTAGTCCTTTACATGAAACGGGTACGGGGATGAGGGTGTTACTTGAGTTCGGTCTAGGTTCCAGAGGGAACTGAATATCTTGTGGAAATCGCTGGTGTTCTTCAGAATCTGTTCAATGAAGGTGTCCCATTCGGCGCTCAGGTCTTCCTGAGAGCGGTTCTGAAACGGGAAGCGCCTGAGGTCAGCGTCTGAGATTCCGCGAGACACACCCTTTGGTGAGGCTCCCTACGCCTACAAAACTCGTTCCTCACCCAGGACGGTGGCCAGAAGGCAGGGCCTACTTTAAACCTCCTGTGCACATGAGACCCCCACCTCCTGCCCCCTAAGAATTCAGCCACCACAGACCCAGTGCACATGCTGGGTGGGAGGGGGGAACCTGCTTTTCCAACAGTCCCCAGGAGGAGGACACGGGAACAGACATTTGCAGTGGATGTGACCTATACCACTGGGGAACAAAGGCATCTGAGAGGGGCTTCAAGGCCCCTTGACTTTGTTGCTAGACATGCTGTATTAACACCAACTATAATAGCTCCTAGAAACATGCCGTGGGTTTGCTGAAGACTCCTCACCATTATCTCCATACCTTGTAAGCCAGAGAAACAGGTCCATTGTAAAAATTAAAGACTCCAATGAGCTGATCCAGAAACTGCTTGCAGCTAATGTCAGGGAGCTCCACAGCACAGCCCAGGACCTGGAAAGAGGGAAACCAGAAGATGGGCATCTTCCTTTGCTTTGAGTCTAAGCCTGGAAGCTTCAGGAAGGGAACTGGCCGAATCATCACACCATTCTAGAGCCCCGGAATGTTGCTGTGGGGCTGAGTTCCCCACAAGAGAAACATGCACGTGGTCTGCAAGGAATCTGGCTGTATGTTTAAAGGGCCTAAAGAAAGTCTATATTCTTTGACTCCATGATTCCACCTCTAGGAATCTTTCCTGAGGGTATCACCAGAAACTTCAAGGAACAAAGAGACCCTGGCAGAAAACAAATAAATGATTCCCTCGAATGGAAGCTTCACGGGACGAGGATCTCTGTTTCATTCACTGATGTAATCCAAGGGTTTACCATAGTCTGGCACACGATCAGTGCTCACCTCTTCCCTGATTAATCTATAGACTGAATGTAACTCTAATCATAATCTGCTAGCTTTTTTTCAGAAACTGACACACTGATTCTACAAGAGAAATTTACAAAGGACCTAAAATATCCGACGTTGTCTTGGAAAAGCATAAAGCTGGAGGACTTAGACTATCTGGTTTCAAGACAGTGTAGTATTTATATGGGATCTCCCAAGAGATGGACAGAAAAGAAGAGAGCCCAGAAACAGACCCCCTACTGCAGTGGTCCCCTGATCATCAGCAAAGGAGCCAAAGGAATCCAAGAGGGAGAGTTTTTTCAACCATGATGCTGGAGCCACCGTATATCCATAGGGAAAAAGAGGACCTTTGGCTGTTATTTCATACCAAGCACAAATTTTAATCCAAGATGGGTTACAGACCTAAGTTTAAAAGCTAAAACTATAAAGCTTGCCCCCAAAGTGGGAGAACATCTCCAACAGAGCAGGGAATGGTTTCAGACAGGATACAGAAGGCAATAACCACAAAGGATAAAACTGGCCAGTTAGACTGCATTAAAAATAAAAAATTCTGGGGGTGAATGTGACTCTTGATCTCCAGGTCATGCATTTGAGCCCCATGTGGGGTGAAGAGATTAAATAAATAAACTTAGAAAAAAATTAAAACATTCTGCTTATCAAAAAATACCATTAAGAAAATTGACAGGCATGCCACAGACGGAGAGAAAATACCTTTAAAATATGCATCTGACAGGAGCACCTGGGTGGCTCAGATGATTAAGCGTCTGTCTTTGGCTCAGGTCACGTTGTCCAGGTCCTGGGATCGAGCCCCGTGTTGGGCTCCCAGCTCAGCGGGAAGTCTGCTTCTCCCTCTCCCTCTGCCTCTCCCCCTGCTTGTGCTCTCTCTTGTCTGTCTATGTCTCTGTCTCTCTCTCAAATGAATAAATACAATCTTAAAAAAAATTAAAATATGTATCTGACAGTTGATATCCAAGATACAGAAAGAACTCACAAGACTAAGTAAAGAAAGAAAACCTAATTTTAAAAATGGGCAGAAAAGCTCTGGACAGATACTTCTAGAAGAAAGACAGATCAGTGGCCATTAATATCCTTAGTCATTAGGGAAATGTAAATGCAAACCACAATGTGATATCACTACACACCCAGCAGAATGGCTCCAACTGAACAGACGGACAGCATGTGTTGTCAAGGACGTGGAAGAACTAGAATTCTCACACATGGTTGGTAGGAGTGCAAAATGGTACAAACGCTTTGGGAAAAGGTCTGGCAGTTTCTTATAAAATGAACATACACCCACCCTGGAACCTTGCAAATCTATACCTAGTTATTTACCCACAAGAAATGAAAGGTCATATCCACAACAAGACTCATCTAGGAATGCTCCTAGGGGCCTTATTCTTAATTGCCCCTAACTAGACCCGGTTCATGCATCCAGAAAAAGGAGAGTGAGTAAGCAGACCGCTAGATCCAGACAATGGACATTCAGACGATGCTGGTGAACAACGAAAAGGAACAACCTCCTAATATGCGCCCCACAAGGTCACACACACGACAGAAGCCTGTGGAGAGGAACACTACACGTACTATTTCACTTCTGTGACTTCTAGAACAGGCAAAACTCATCTGCGGTGGGAAAAAATCAGAACAATGGTTGCCTGGGACTCGAGGGTGAGAATTAACGGGACATCAGGGAGCTGCCCAGAGTGATACTAATATTTGACATCTTGATGCCAATATTTGGGGCTCTGTGTCACACGGAGTGTCATCTGTCCATGTGCGTTAAATGGTATGCTCAAGATTTGTGTGTTTCAGTGTATGTAACTCTTACCCCCAAATAAAAAAAAAGCACAAACCATTACCGAACTCTAATTAATGTTATGCGCAATGAGGTACTGGGGGTGGGGAGGAGGAGTCCTAGTGTGTGCAATTTTGGCAAGCGCTGAAGTTGGAGGCATGGATGGAGAAATGTGATACAGTGACTATAATAAGTAACAGATATAATAAAATAGTAACTGTAGAACCTAGGAAGTCTATATGTGTGTTCACTGTAAAATTCCTTCAACGGTTTGATAAGCGAAAACATGGACATCGTAAAATGTTGGCAGCTGAATATACTACCTCACACTTAAGCATTCTTTGCCCTCCAAAATCAGTTTTAAAATAAGCGTAGGCACCGGACAATAAGACCCTCATGTATACGGTGCCATCAGCTATAAAGAAATGGTTTTCATTAATTTGTTAATGGTTCTTTGAAACCTGACATCTATATATCAATGTCTTCGAGTTTCTGGGTCACTGTCCTGTAAGCATGGAGAGTACAGAGGAGAAAAGACGGAGGTTGAAAACTTGACCTGCATCACAGAGCAGAGAGAATTTCCGCAGGCTGGCTGAGGTCTCTCAAAGGCAACGAGAAAGCAGCCACATGCAACACGGGATGGGTTAGAAATGTCCTGGAGAGTGCTCGGTTATGGTGGCACCTGCAGAGAGGGACCGAGGAAGCGTGGACGGTACCGCACGTGGCCCCTGTGGGTGTGGAGGGGGTCCCAGGCCGCAGAACACCTTGGCAACACAGCACTCCTCACGGAGACAGATGACTCACGGCAGAGGCGACACTGGCGGCATGGGTTCTATCTAGTCAACTTACCCAAAGGTATTCTCCATCCACCTTTACAGTGAACTTCAGCTTCCGCAGACGGACGAGGGTAGGAGCAGAGGAGGAGATGTCTGAGATACAGCGCACGACGCCCGCAATCTGTCCACAGAGCAACTCCTGCTGGTCGAGCAGGGTCTGTGGGGAAGAGGCAAAGTCCAGGGTGGGGGGCGGCGAAACTGTTGAACTAATGTGGCATCCCTTCAAGCAGGCCAAAGACCACAGCAGGCCACAGCTGGCAGGCCAGATCCGGTCTGCTGCCTGGTTTCAGATGGCCCGGGAACTAAGTATCATTTTCGTATTGAAGGGTAGTAATAGCAACAACAAATCAGAAACATGATGTCGACCTTCCATGGCCGGCAAGGCCTCAATATTCCCTCGCAGGCCCTTGTTGGGCAAAGTCCGCGGCCCCTTGCTTGGGAGGAAGGAGCTGCCATGGAACATCCACAACTGTGTGCACACAAGGCCTGTGCAAAGCTAGGTTTTTGTTCCTAGGACTAGAGGCCCCTGTGTGGGTAGAAGCAGGAGCCTTTGGTCCCTATCTGGATCCCCTGCAGAGTGGCCAGAGCGGCCTAGATTCACCCCAAATACCTAAGTGGGGGCGTGATCACGTGAGCAAATACACAGACCTCCTAATTAGTCTGAGCCTTAACCAACCTGCAGGGCAGCCAGACATCGTGCAGTGCAACAGAAAATGTACATACCCCGCGGAAAAAGTCTTGTTTAAAAGAACCAAACTTGAGGGTGCCTGGGTGGCTCAGTGGGTTAAGCCTCTCCCTTCAGCTCAGGTCATGATCTCAGGGTCCTGGGATCGAGTCCCTCACTGGGCTCTCTGCTCAGCAGGGAGCCTGCTTCCCCTCCCTCTCTCTGCCTGCCTCTCTGCCTACTTGTGATCTCTCTCTCTCTGTCAAATAAATAAATAAAATCTTAAACAAAAAAAGAAGCAAACTTGAACATAATCAAGGCTCTAGATCTTCCTACTAGTGTAAAAGAACTACAGGGGAAGATCTGAAATGACACTGCCTTGAGGAAGTGATCAGGCCGATCCAGAGTGCGGGGCCTTCTGACATTCTACTACACAAATGCACTGGCTTCTTCGGTAATTCAGCAGCGTCGTGGGGAAAGGCGCTGAGAGGGTGGGTGAGGAGAGGTACACAGTAAAAGAAACTTAAAATACAAAAGAAGCAAATGGAATGTGTGGACCTTGTTTGGATCGTGACTAGGAAATGGAGGGGGCGGTGGGGAGGGAAGGAGGGCAGGAGAACGGAAGAAGCAAGGTTTGATTAAGTAATCTCTAAGACAGGAAGGCAAAATTTGAATACAGATAGTATCATATGATATTAAGGAATTATTGTTACTAATTAACGAGTTCATGAGGGTTCATGATGCTCTCTGCTTTTGTATACATTTGAATAAAAGTGTTTTAGGGGTGCCTGGGTGGCTAAAGTTGGTTGAGTATCTGACTCTTGGTTTCAGCTCAGGCCAGGATCTTAAGATGGCAGGACAGAGCTCCAAATTGGGCTCTAAGCTCAGCGGAGAGTCTGCCTGAGATTCTCTCTCTCTCTTTCTCTCTCTCTCAGCCCTTCCCCCAATATGCACAAGTGCTCTCTCTCCAAAAAATAAATCTTTTAAAAACAGTATTTAAAAAAATTAATTTTAAAATATTTAAAAATTTTAAAAAGTGCTGTAAAGGAGCCAATCAAAAACTGGGAGCAAGGAGAGGCAGACAGAAAATCAGGACAGTAGCAGAGAGCTAGAAAGGATGGAAGGACTGAGCTGTCTGGGATTTTTAAGACCAGAACAAGAAATAGTACAACTAAGGATAAGAGAGTAGCAATGTCAAATGCCTGTGTGATGCAAAGAACACTGTCCCAGTGCCAACGCTTCACTTTGGCAAAGCCACCACTCTGAGGAAGTAGGACTACCCCCCATCCCCTCTGCAGAGTAACCCGCCGGGTGCTTACCTGAGGAGGGTAGAAATAACAAATGCCAGCTCTTGTTGGATCTCCTTCTTCCTTTACCTTTGAACCATCATACAGGAAAAAATAATTCCACCTGGCAAGAGAACAGAACGGGGCCATGTTTCCTTTCACGCAGGGATCAAGGCATTTTAAAACACAGCTTCCTCTTTCCCAGTGCAAGATGGGCTCCTTACTCAATATTTGAGAGCCTTCTGGTGGCCCCAGAGGAGAAAGAACCCGTAGCTACAAACAGATCAGAAAAACCATTTCTCGAGGGCCATCCGGTCCATCTAAAAATAGGCCTCTATCCAGGCTCAGGCCATCTGGCCAGAAAGACGAAAGAGTAGCTGGAGGTGAGACAGAGCACCTGGGGCCATCTCTAGTTTGAGATATGGACCCTAACCATACAACCATCGGGTTTGGTGTGCTGTCTCTGAAGGCTCTGGTAATAAAATTGTTAGGGGTGTCTTAGCTGCGCGCCTTCACAACTGCTGGGCACGATGATCTCCGGAAATATCCCTTGGGCCAGAAATTCATGCATTCGTTTAACAAACAGTAAATGAGGCCCGGTGGTCTGCTCTCCCTCTGCCAGACCTGGTGCCGTGGCGGTCAAAGGGAGACAGTAAACATACAGTTTCAATGCATGATAGGGAGTCTCTGATGGGAAAATGGGGCTCATGAGAGTTCACAGCGGAGCCCTGAGCCCCTCTGCCTGGCAAAATGCTAACACTATGTTAAGAGTAACTCTGACAGGACCCTTCATCAAACTTCTGATTTCCTCCACGCAAAGGCATCTCTCTTCTCAATGTCTGTAACCCTCTGTTCTTCACAAAGGACTCTTACAGTGTACCCTGCGGTGTAGCTACAATTAACTTAAGACAACAAAGCAGACTCCCCAAAGGCTGAGCCTGGGTTTTACGTCTCTGAAAGCACATCCTCCCTGACTCCCACCTTCTCTTCCAGATGACAAGTGAGAACTGTTTCCAGTGCAGGGCAAGTCCAGATCAAAAAGCCTCAAAAACGTGTCAAACCCCATTCAGAAACCCCACGGCCGGGCCCCATTTACCCATTCCTTAAGTTCTCTGGGTGAAAGCACCCTCACTCAGGCACACAAAAGAAAACCGGGGTGTCATTTTGAATGACTCCATCTTTGTGCCTTCTGCGCACATAACCAACCGGTCACCGAGTCCTGCTCATTCTATTTAAACCATGCCTTTGGCTTTCATTCCTCAATGAATGTTTGCTGAAGCAATTGACAAGAGATGCTTAACCCAGTTGGGGTTGAGAGGGGAACTGAGTTTCAGGCAGACGTTGTGTAAGAGGTGGACTGGCCCAACCTCTTCTAGTGGTGAGGCTCCACACTGTAGCCATTTCTTATCTTGTACCGATGAAGGCTACAGCACCCACACCGTCATCAAAGCCGACTGCATGACCTGGCCATGGCCATCTTTTCCGGAGTCTACCAGCCATGCTTGACTCGCCCCAACACTGCAAGGTCACAACCCGGCAACTCTGCAGAGAAATGCTCACATGCTTGATTTGCCTGCTCGGAGAAAAAAAAATGCCCCGCCCCTTAATTAAATCAAGACAGCCTGGCCGGGGATTTTCAGTTAATCCAAAACATGGGTGCAGCAGCCTGGCAGGACTTCAGCCACACAAGCTTTGCTACTCACCAGGAGGCTGATGTCGGCTCTGTGGAGGTAGCAGTGGCCATTTACTTGCCTGTCGCCCTCATTCTATTTATTTGGGTTTTCTTGTCCAGGATTGCTTCTTGCGCCCCAGCAGTGAGTGTTCCTCTGTGTCCCCGATCCAGGAAATCCAGACGTGAAAGGTCTAAATGTTTTCAGCCACAAATGTCACCGGCTTGGTTTTCATTCAGCATGAAAGTGCTACTTCCTTCCCCACAGGGTCTTCGGTGCCATTAATACCTCCACACCTCTTAGAACTCTGGGAGAGAGTATATAATACAGCAAGAGAATTCTACCAGAAAAGTCGAATCCACTAAGCTGGTTCCATGGACATCAGCATTCTGGCTCTCTGTAGCACGATCTCTACAAAAAGCCAGGAAAGCCTACTGGGGGAGATGCATACTGAAGGTGGTGTTCTGAAGAGATTCCTAGCTTGTCTCGTTCAAAGTCATTCTGAAGATTCTTTTCAACGTTGTAAAGCTTCCCGTTCAAACACCAGTGCCTTGGTCCTAAAATAAACCACAAGGAATAGATTATTTCAGAAACCCATGAGACAGCATGTGACCCAGCAGGGTTAGGCAAATGGTATATTTCAAAAAAAGTCTTCTGGAAAGTTGAAAAATTGTCTTTCAGAACAAAAAAGAGAGTCCTGCAGGACTTCAAAACAAGTTGCTCAGTCTCTTTGAACAGAGATAAAATTAAATAGCTAGTGTGAAAAAGCTCTGTGTGCCCAGAACGGCTATACAAATGAGGCGGTTGTTGCAGTAATAATGGAACCCAAATTAAGGAACTGTCACCTTGACAGCTCAAAAGTAATCTGAACATGAATTCCACAGCTAGGCAAGTTTTCAAAACAAAACAAGAGTTTAACAAGTGGCTTTCAAATTCCAAGAGAACAGACGATTAAGTATCATGGAATTTCACCATCAGAAGGGGCCCTGGCATCATTTACTCTAATACTCATCTCTTGCACTCTTCAAAAATTACCTGGTCTCTGGCTTACTCCCATCAGAGACACAAGCACTCATAGTGTTAACTTTATCCTTCCACCAAGCTAAAACTGGCCTCCCAGTAACCTCCCCACACTGGTCTGGATAACACTCCAGGCAAACAAAATAAGTTTAATTTTTCCATAAGAGAACTCCTTGGTCCCTTCAGAACTGTATTTCTAATGTGATTTTGTCCAAGCTTGATGTCCCAGAGACAGGGTTTCAAATGCTTGCTCACCATCTGTCATCCTCCTGGGAATACAACAGCTTTTTAAAGCTCCTTTCCCAGAGAGAAGTACCTACAGAGGACCCCAATGACTCTATGATGACTGTAAAATCTCTATCTTTTCTCAGCTTTAGATATCGTGAGGGCAGCAGCCTGAAATCCCCTACCCCCTTTCCCAGAGGACTGGGCCCTCTACTGCCGAGGTCCACGCTCTTATCTCTGAAAGGTCCCGAAGAGGCCAGTAATGTCCCTAGGGTAGGGCAAGTGCTGGGATATGACCAGAGAAGGCTCCGGCAGCCTAGCAGGTTGCAGTAAGGACCGGAGGGAGCCAAGACGTGGCCAGCAACGTCTTGGAGGCAGGAAGGTGGTGGTGTATGAAGTGGCCTCAGTGAGTCAGCCAGTCAGGGAAACGGGCGGTAAGCACTACGCTGGGGAACGGGCTAAGGGCACTAGGAGTGTCTGGGCTCAGCTCGGGGGTGGCTGGGAATTTGTGGGCAAAGGCGCGGGGAGGGGGGGGGTCCATCAGGGCCCGATCGCAGCGCGGAGGGGCCGCCAAGAGGCGCTCTCGGCCAGGGTCCCGCCCCTTGGTGTCCCCGCACGCGCCACCCACCCCACCCCACCCCACCCAGCCCAGGAGCCCGGCAGCCCCCGGCTCCGCGATCGGACCCACAGTGTGGGCCGCAGCCGAGCGCCAGCGGCTCCCTCCACCCTACCTATGGGCGCGCGGCAGGGAGGCCCGAGGATCAAGCGCCGCCGGCACCTACCGCCCCCTACAATTCTCCCAGCGCTGGCGCGTGGTGATGACGTCAGGAGGCGCGCGCGCGACGTCAGAGGGTCATGGCGTCCGCGGCGCTGGAACCCTGGCAGGCCGTGGCTCCGCGAAGAAGGCGCTCTGCGGGGCGGCGACCGCGGGGCAGGAAGGTGGCGGTGCGGGACCTGGAGGCCCAGCCTGAGGCGGACTGCGGAGTCGTGCTTCGTCGCATCCGGGAGGCCGGGTGAGTGCGGGCTCCGCCCTGGGACCGAGCCTCAGTCTCGGCATCTGGGAAGTGGGCAGAACCGCCAACCCTTAGGGTTATTGTGCGGATTTAACGGAAGGAACAGCTTATTACAGACTGAACTGTAGTAAAGGTTGTCGTTTCTCTTACTGCACTTCCAGCTGCGTGACCTTGGGCAAGGTATGTAATCTCTGTGCCTCCGTTTTCTCATCTGAGAGACCGACCTAAAAACAGTACCTGTATAGGCTTGTTTTGACAGTTCAGTAAATTAGTTCATGTAACCCACTTGGAAAGTAAATGTATAAACCATGGTGCCTGGCGCGGGGTAAGCGTAGTACCAGCGTTTGGGATTAATATTATACCAGTATTGGTTATGGTTATTGCTAGCACCAGGGAAGGAACACCGACGTGCTGACGTGATTATCATCCTTTTGATTATCCTCATCAGTTAATTGAGGAGCTGCTGGCCTGCCCCTGGCTTCAGCATTTAAAATTTTTTTTAAATATATATAGAGAGAGATCACAAGTAGGCAGAGAGTCAGGAAGCAGGCTCCCCACTGAGCAGGGAGCCCGATGTGGGACTCGATCCCAGGACCCCGGGATCATGACCTGAGCCGAAGGCAGAGGCTTTAACCCACTGAGCCACCCAGGCGCCCTGGCTTCAGCATTCTCCACACTTTACCAGTTTGAGTATCTCAGTCAGCTAGCATCCTGAGAGGGCTCTGGGTCTTAGAGACACAGATAATGTTCGGAACCAGATCTCAAGCTCTTGTCTCTGTGGCTCCAAAACCCGTGCTGCAAAGCTCTCCATTATTGATTGGGGCTTATTCCGACCCCTCATGCCTCCATGCTTTGCTCTGTGCCTTACAGCTTAGAACAGTGCCTAACTCAGAGGAATAAATATTAACCTATTTTTGTTACTATTGTTGTCTTTATTCATTTGCAGCCCTTTAAGGGCGCAGTAACAGCATTTATTAGTTTTTCAGATCAACAGCTGAAGGACCATCCCTACGGAGAGAAATTAGAACAATTTTATGTTCTCCTCTTCCCCAGAATTAGGGTCAAGAGACAGGGATGACTCAGAGGTTACCAATGAAGTAAAGAAGTTGGCTGCCCAGCCAACTAAGCCTGAGTAGATAGAAGCGGTGACTTTTTGTAGGATCTCAAAAGATACCTGTGAGATGGAACATGCCCAGGGATTTGGAAAACCTGTAAGGCACTTTCCATACACCCTGCATTGTTATTCTTCTTCAGTTTCTTCAGTATCCCCAGGAACTCCCTGCTTCTTCCTGTACCCTGAAGTGTGATGCAGTGCCTACTGCTCTGAGTAGAGAGGTGCCCTGCCCCTCACATGCTGTTCTGTGCACGCACTCACCAGTTTACAAAGCTCTCCTTTAGCCTCTGTGAGGAAAGTGAGGGGAGCCTTCTGTGCATATTTTTGCAGTTCTGTGCACATTCTGAGTCCCCTGAACAATGGCGTTATGGCTTATCTGTTTAAATACAATTTTGTTTTGTTTTACTAAACTTTTTTCTTAAGATAACTTTTAAAATTACTCTTAGCAACTTCCGAGTTTGCAATACAGTGTTATTACTGTAGTCGCCATGTTATATGTTACATCCTATAATGTACTTATTTTATACCTGTATGTTTGTACCTTTTGACCCATTCACGCATTTCATGCGCATCCCCCTGCCTGTCAACCACCCATCTGTTCCCTATATTTCTAAGCTCAGTTTTGTTTGTTTGTTTTTTAGATGCCATATAAAAGTGATGTCATGCACTATTTGTCTTTGACTTATTTCACTTAGCATCATGACTTCAGGGTCCATCCATGTTGCTGCAAACGGAAAGATTTCATTCTTTATTATGGCTGAATAGTATTTCACTTTGTTTTTTTTTGTTGGTTTTTTTTTTGTTTTTTTAAAGATTTTATTTATTTATTTCACAGAGGGAGAGAGATCATAAGGAGGCAGAGAGGCAGGCAGAGGGGGGGGGGAAGCAGGCTCCCCGCTGAGCAGGGAACCCGATGCGGGCCTCGATCCCAGGACCCTGAGATCATGACCTGAGCCGAAAGCAGAGGCTTTAACCCACTGAGCCACCCAGGCGCCCAGTATTTCACTTTGTATTAATAAATCACATCTTCTATATCGATTCATCCCTCCGTGGACATGTAGATTGTCCTCATATCTTAGCTATTATAAATAATGCTGCAATGAACATGGGGGTTCATATATCTTTTCAAATAGGTGTTTTTGTTTTCTTTGGATAAATGGCCAGAAGAGAAATCGCTGTCGGGTAGGGTAGTTCTATTTTTAATTTTTTAAGGAGCCTGCATACTGTTTTCCACAGTGGTTGCACCTACTTACATTCCCACCAGCAGGGCGCCAGGGTTCCTTTTCCTCCACATCCTTGCTAACGTTTGTTATCTCTCATCTTTTTGATACTAACCCTTCTAACCTGTGTGAGGTGATATCTCATTGTTGTTTTAATTTGCATTTCCCTGATGATTAATGATGTAGAGCATCTTTTCACATACCTCTTGGCTCTCTGTATGTCTTCTCTGGATAATGTCCATTTGGGTAATCGTTCCACTTTTTAATCACATTGTTTTTTGTTGTTATTGAGTTGTTTGAGTTCTTTATGTGTATTGGATATTAATCTTTTATCAGATATATGCTTTACAAATCTTTTCTTCCATGTGGTAGGTTGCCTATTTATTTATTTATTTGGCGATTTTCTTTGCTGGGCAGGAGCTTTTTAGTTTGATGTAGTTTCACTTATTTATTTTTTGCTTTTGTTGCCTTGGCTTTTGGAGTGCGATCCAAAAAAATCATTACCAGGACCCATGTCAAGCAGCTTTTCCCCGATGTTTTCTGCTAAAAGTTTTATAGTTTCAGGTCTTATATTCAAGTCTTTAATCCATTTTGAGTTAATTTTTGTGTATGATGTAAGATGCATGGTGCAGTTCCATTCTTTTGCATGCGGCTGCCCAGTTATCCCAACAATGTTTATTAAAGAGACTGTTCTTCTCCCCTGGTGTATTCTTGGCTCCTTTGTCATAAGGTGCTGGACCATAGATGTGTGGGTTTACTTCTGGGCTCTCTCTTCTATTCTGGTGAACTGTGTGTCTGTTCTTAAGCCAGTGTGTCAGCAATCACTATAGCTTTGTAATAGAGTTTGAAACCTGGGAGCATGATGCCTCTAGCTTTGTTCTTTCTTAAGATTGCTTTGGCTATTCAGAGTCTTTTGTAGTTCTATACAAACGTTAAAGGTTTTTTGCCTTATGTCTGTGAAAAATGTCATTGGAATTTTGATAGAAATTGCATTGACTCTGTAGGTGGCTTTGTATGGATATTTTAACACTATGAATTATTCTAATCCATGAGCGTGGAATGTCTTTCCATTTATTTGTGTTGTCTTCAGTTTCTTTCCTTAATGTCTTGTAGTTTTCAGTATATAGGTTTTTACTTCCTTGGTTAAATTTATCTCTAAGTATCTGGGTTTTTTGATGCAGTTGTAAACGTGATTGTTTTTTAAGTTTATTTTTCTGATCATTACCAGTGTATAAAAATGCAATAGATTTTTATGTATTTTTTTATCCTGCAATTTTACTGAATTTGTTTATTTTAATAGTTTTTTGGTGTTGTCTTTGGGGTTTTCTACATGTAATATCATGTCATCTGAAAATAGTGACCTTTACTTCTTCCTTTCCAATGTAGATGTCTTTTATTTATTTATTTATTTATTTTTCTTGTGCGATTGCTCTGGCTAGGGTTTCCTGTATTACAGTTGACCCTTGGCCAACGTGGGTTTGAACTGTGTGGTCCACTTAATACCTGGGTTTTTTTTTTTTAGTATTACAGACATTGCTATAAATGTATTATCCTTCCAGATTTTCTTTTCTTTTTTTTTCTTTTCAAATTTTTATTTAAATTCTAGTTAGTTAACATACAGTGCAATACTGGTTTCAGGAGAATACAGTGATTCATCACTTACATACAAACACCCAGTGCTCATCATAACACGTGCCTTCCTTAATCCCCCCACCCATCTCCCCTCCATCTACTGGTTTGTTCTCTTATCATTAAGAGTCTCTTATACTTCGTTTCCTTCTCTCTTTTTTCTTTGTATTCCCCCTCGCATTTCTTGATCTGTTTTGTTTCTTAAAATCCACAGGAGTGAAATCATATGGTATTTGTCTTTCTCTGACTTATTTTGCTTAGCATAGTACACTCTAGCTCCACCAGGATTTTCTTTTTTTTTTTTTTTTTTTTTAAAGATTTTATTTATTCATTTGACACACAGAGAGAGAGAGATTACAAGTAGGCAGAGAGGCAGACAGAGAGAGGAGAGAGGAGGAAGCAGGCTCCCTGCTGAGCAGAGAGCCCGATGTGGGCCTCGATCCCAGGACCCTGGGATCATGACCTGAGCCGAAGGCAGCGGCTTTAACCCACTGAGCCACCCAGGCGCCCTGCACCAGGATTTTCTTAATCACATTTTTTTCCTCTAGCATACTTTGTCGTAAAAATACAGTATATAATATATGTAACATACAAAATATATGTTAATTGACTTTGTGTTATTGGTAAGTAGTTCAGTTTTGGGGGAATAGAAAATATACTCAGATTTTCTTTTTTCTTTTCTTTTTCTTTTTTTTTTAATTTTATTTTCTCAGTGATCCAAGATTCATTGTTTATGCACCACACTCAGTGCTCCATGCAATACATGCCCTCCTTAATACCCACCACCAGGCTCACGCATCTATACTAGGATTTTCAACTGCACAGGGGTTTGGCACCCCTAATCCCTGCATTGTTCAAGGGCAAACCACATGTTGAATAAAAGCGACAAGAGTGGGCATCCTTGTCTTGTTCCTGATCTTAGAGGAAGAGTTTTCAGCTTTCACCATTGAATATGATGTGGCTTGTCATGTATGGCCTTTGTTATGTTGAGTTACATTCTCTGTACACCTTCATTGTTGAGAGCTTTTATCAAAATGGGTGTTGAATTTTGTCAAATGCTTTTTCTGCCTCCGTTGAGATGGTCATATGATTTTTATCCTTCATTTTGTTAATGCAGCATATTACTTTGATTGATTTATAGATGTTGAACCGCCCTTGCATCCCTGAAATAAATCTCACTTGATCATACCTCCAACTGTATTGTTGAATTCGGTTTGCTAATATTTTGTTGAGGATTGTTGTATGTGTGTTCATCACAGATGCTGGTCTGTAATTTTCTTTTCTTGTGGCATCTTGGCAGGTTTTGATAAGGGCATTGCTGACCTCATAAAATGAATTGGGAAGCATTCCTTTTGTTTTGTGGAAAAGTTTGAGAAGGGTTCATATTCATTTTCCTGGAATATTTGGTAGAATTCACCAGTGAAGCCATGTGGTCCTGGTCTTCTGTTGGTTGAGAGGTTTTGATTACTCATTTCATCTCCCTGCTGGTCATTGGTCTGTTCAGAATTTTTGTCTCTTTGTGATTCAGTTTTGGAAGGTTATATGTTTCTGGGAATTTATCTGTTTCTTCTAGATTGTCCAACGTGTTGGGGTGTAATTGTTCATCGTAGTCTCTTATGAGCCTTTCTATATCTATAGTACCAGTGGGAACATCTCATTCATTTCTCATCATGAGTCCTCGTTCTTTTTTTTTTTTTTTCTATCTTGAGTCTTGCTGAAAGTTTGTCAGCTGTGTTCTTTTCTTTCTTTCTTTTATTAACATATAATGTATTGTTTGTTTCAGGGGTACAGGTCTGTGATTCATCCATCTTACACAATTCGCAGCATTCATCACAGCACATACCCTCCACAATGTCCAACACCCAGCCACCCCATCCTTCTTACCCCCCTCCTCTCCAGTAACCCTCAGTTTGTTTCCTGAGATTAAGAGTCTCTCGTGGTTTGTCTCCCTCTCTGGTTTCATCTTGCTTCATTTTTCCCTGCCTTCCCCTATGACCCTCTGTCTTGTTTCTCAAATTCCTCATATCAGTGAGATCATAGGATAATTGTCTTTCTCTGATTAACTTATTTTGCTTTGCATAATATCCTCTAGTTCCAAACACATCGTTGCAAATGGCAAGATTTCAGTTTTTGATGGCTGCATAGTATTCCATTGTGTGTGTGTGTGTGTGTGTGTGTGTGTGTGTGTGTGTGTGTGTGTGT
>LNAC01000410.1:165792-225839 GCA_002007465.1 Ailurus styani
TTTTTTTTTTTTAAGATTTTATTTATTTATTTGACACACAGAAAGAGAGAGATCACAAGTAGGCAGAGAGGCAGGCAGAGAGAGAGAAGGAAGCAGGCTGCCTGATGAGCAAAGAGCCCAATGCGGGGCTCGATCCCAGGACCCTGAGATCATGAGCTGAGCTGAAGGCAGAGGCTTAACCCACTGAGCCACCCAGGTGCCCCAGTGTTCTTTCTTTTTTATGTTTACCAAATATGTACATAGCCCTCAGAATATCATAGATTAAGTTACTTTAGCCTTTCTCAAAACACTGAACATCAGAATATGCTGTAATTCCAGACCCCTGGCTGGCTCTGTCAGTGAAGCATGTGACTCTTGATCTCAGAGTTATGAGTTTGACCCACACTGGGGATACAGCTTACTTAATTTTTAAAAAAGATGCCATAATTGGGCTTATTTTCTTTTTCCTTTTGACCCCTTCAGCCATTTCTCCCACCTCCAACCCCCTATATCTGGCTGTCACCCATTTGTTCTATCTATGAGCTCAGTTTTGTTTTTGTTTTTGTTTTGTTTGTTTCAAGGTTCCACATGTAAGTGATTTATAGTATCTGTCTTTCTGTCTGGCCTGTTTTACATAGCATAATGCCTCCAAGATCCATCCATGTTGCAGATGGAAGGATTTCAGTCTTTATTATGGCTGAATAGTATTCCACTGTGTGTAAATACCACAATTTCTTTATCCATTCATCCACTGATGGGCATTTAGGTTTCTATATTTTCATTGTTGTAAATAATCCTGTAGTGTACACAGGGGTGAATATACCTTTTTGAGTTAGTGTTTTCATTTTCTTCAGATAAATACTCAGAAGGGGAATTGCTGGATCCTATGGTAGTTCTATTTTTTTTTTTTTTTTGAGGAACTTCTGTACTGTTTTCCACAGTGGCTGCACCAATTTATAGTAACAGTGCACAAGGGTTTTTCTCTTCTCCACGTCTTCACCAAAACTTGTTATTTCTTGTCTTTTTTATAATGGCCATTCTAACAGGTGTGAAGTGGTGTCTCATTGTGGTTTTGCTTTGCATTTCCCTGATGATTAATGATGCTGAGCATCTTTTCATGTTCGTGTTGACCATCTATATGTCTTCTTTAGAAAAATGTCTATTTGGATCTGCCCATTTTTAAATTAGATTGCTTGTGGGATTTTTTGTTTGTTTTCGTTTTCTTTTGCTATTGTGTTGCGTGAGTTCTTTATATTTTGGATATTAACCCCTTATCAGATACATGATTTGCAAATGTTTTCCCATACAGTAGGTTGCTTTTTTATTTTGTGGATGATTTCCTTTGCTGGTCGGAAGCTTTTTAGTTCGATGTAGTCCCACGTGTTTTTGTTGTTGTTGTTGCTGTTGCTGTTTTTTACCTTTGGTATCAGGTTAAAAAGATCACTACCAAGACCCATGTCAAGTAGCTTTTCCCCTGTATTTTCTGCTTAGAATTTTATGGTTTCAGTTCTTATACTCAGGTCTTGAATCCATTTTGAGTTAATTTTTGTGTATGGTGTAAGATAGTGCTGCAGTTTCATTCTTTTGCATGTGGCTGTCCAGTTTTCCCAGCACCATTGATGAAAGAGACTGTTCTTTTCCCCTTGTATATTCTTGGCTCCTTTATCATAAGGTCCTGAACCATTGATATGTGTGTTTACTTCTGGGCTCTCTCTCCTGTTCTGGTGAGCTGCATGTCTGTTTTTATGCCAATACTAGATTATTTTTATTACTCTAGCTTTGTAATAATCTGAAATCAACAAGTGTGATGCCTTTAGTGTGATTTTTCTTTCTCTAGATTGCTCTGGCTATTCAGAGTCTTTGTGGCGTTATACAAATTTTTGGATCCTTTGTTCTATTTTTGTGAAAATGCAGCTAGAATTTTTTTTTAAGATTTAATTTATTTATTTGACACACACAGAGAGAGAGAGAGATCACAAGTAGGCAGAGAGGTAGGCAGAGAGAGAGGAGGAAGCAGGCTCCCTGCTGAGCAGAGAGCCCGATGTGGGCCTCAATCCCAGGACCCCGAGGTCATGACCTGAGCCAAAGCCAGAGGCTTTAATTCACTGAGCCACCCAGGCGCCCTGCAGCTAGAATTTTGATAGAAATTGCATTGAATCTGTAGATGGCTTGGGGACATTTAGACATTTTAACACTCTTCTTCTAATCCATGAGCAAGGAATGTTTTTCCAAATCATTTACGTGTGTTGTCTTCAGTTTCTTTCCTTAACATCTTATAGTATGTAGGCTTTCACCTACTTGAAGTTTATTCCTGAGTATTTTATTCTTTTTGATGCAACTTCAAGTGGGATCATCTTTCTGATTTCTTTTTCTGGTAGTTCATTATTAGCGTATAGAAACTCAACACATTTTTGTGTATTGATATTGTATCCCGTACCTTTACTGAATTCATTTGTTAGTTTGAACAGCTTTTCAGTGCAGTCTTTAAGGTTTTCTTTTCTTTTTTTTTTTTTAAGATTTTATTTATTTATTTGACACAGAGAGAGAGAGAGAGCTTACAAGTAGGCAGAGAGGCAGGCAGAGAGAGAGAGAGAGAGTGGAGAAAGCAGGCTCCCCGCTGAGCAGGGAGCCCGATGCGGGCCTCGATCCCAGGACCCTGAGATCATGACCTGAGCCGAAGGCAGAGGCTTTAACCCACTGAGCCACCCAGGCGCCCAAGGTTTTCTTTATATACTATATCTGCAAGTAGTGACCATTTACCTCTTTCTTTCTTTTATTTGTTTTTCTTTTTTTTTTTTTTAAAGATTTTTATTTATTTATTTGACAGAGAGCAGAGAGCCTGATGCGGGGCTCGATCCCAGGACCCCGGGATTGTGACCTGAGCCGAAGGCAGAGGCTTAATCCACTGAGCCACCCAGGCGCCCCTCTGTTGACAATTTTTATCATAAATGGGTATTAAATTTTGTCAGATGCTTTCTCTGCATCTCTCAGGATAATCACATGATTTTTATTCACTTTTTTTTAACTTTTTTAAAAGATTTTTTTATTTATTTGAGAGATAGAGAGTCAGCATGAGCAGGGGGAGGGGCAGCGGGAGAGCACGAAGTGGACTCCCCTGCTGAGCAGGGAGCCTGACGCAGGGCCTGATCCCAGGACCCCCGGATCATGACCCGAGCTGAAGGCTGACACCCAATCGACTGAGCCACCCAGCCACCACTATTCTTCATTTTGTTAATGTGATGTATCACATTGTTGTGATGTATCACATTGTTGATGTGCACGTGTGAACCGTCTTTGCATTCCTGGAATAAATCCCACTTGATCATGGTATATGATCCTTTCAGCATATTTATGAATTTGGTTTGCTAGTATTTTGTTGAACATTTTTGCATCTATGTTCGCCAGGGATATTGGCCTGTAATTTTCTTTTCTTGGGGTGTCCTTGTCTGGTTTTGGTTTCAGGGTAATGTTGGCTTCAGCAGATTAGTTTGAAAGCTTTCTCTTCTGTTTTTTTGGAAAGTCTGAGAAGGATTGGTATGAATTCTTCCCTGAATGGTAGAATTTACCATTAAAAGCATCTGGTTGGGCGCCTGGGTGGCTCAGTAGGTTAAGCCTCTGCTTTCAGCTCAGGTCATGATCCCAGCATCCTGGGATCAAGTCCCACATTGGGCTCCCTGCTCAGCAGAGAGCCTGCTTCTCCCTCTCTCTCTGCCTGTCACTCTGCCTACTTGTGCTCTCTATCTCTCTATCAGATAAATAAAAAATCTTTAAAAAAATTTTAAAGCATCTGATCTTGGAACTTGGTTTTTTGGGAGGTTTTAAATTACTAATGTGATGAGCACTGGCTGCTTTTTATGTAAGTGTTGAATCACTAAATTCTATTCCTAAAACTTATATTGCGTATGTAAACTAGCTAGGATTCATTCATTCATTCATTCATTCATTCATTTGTATGACAGACAGCATGAGCAGAAGGGGCAGAGGGAGAGGAAGAGAGAGAGAGTCTCAAGCAGACTCTATGCTGAGCTTGGAGCCTGACTTGGGGCTCAGTCTCATGACCCTGAGATCACGACCTGAGCCGAAACCAAGAGTTGGACACTCAAGTGACTAAGCCACCCAGGCGCCCCAAGTAACTAGAATTTAAACAAAAACTTGAAACATAAAAATAAATATATTGCTGATTGAGTTTGTCCAAATTGTTGCTGTGTACTGTTTACAGTAGTCCCTTTGAGCCTTTGTTTTTTTGTGGTGTCTGTTGTAATATCTCCATCATTTCTGATTTTTTAAATTTTTTTTATAGATTTTATTTATTTATTAGAGAGAGTAGGAAGCAGGCTCCCCGCTGAGCAGGGAGCCCGATGCGTGGGGCTCGATCCCAGGACCCTGAGATCATGACCTGAACCGAAGGCAGAGGCTTTAACCCACTGAGCCACCCAAGCGCCCCTCATTTCTGATTTTAAGTCCCTTCTTTTTTTTCTTGGTGTATGTAGCTAAAGGTTTTTCAATTTGGGGGTTTTTGTTGTTGTTTTTCTTTTTGTTTAGATATATTTATTTGAGAGAGAGAGAGCAAGCACACGGGGGAGAGGCAAAGGTGGAGTGAGAATCCCAGGCCGACTCCACACTGAGTACAGAGCCTGACACGGGGCACTATCTCAAGACCCTGAGATCATGACCTGAGCCAAAATCAGCAGTTGGACGCTTAACCAGCTGAGCCACCCAGGCACCCTGATCTTTTCTCTTTTTTTTCATCCCTCTTTCATTTATTTCTGTTCTGATCTTTGTTATTTCCCTCCTTTTACTGACTTTGGGCTTAGTCTGTTCTTTTTCTAGGTCACAAGGTGTCACAATAGGGCGTGTGTTTGAGACTTCTCTTGCTTTTTGAGGCAGGCCGGTATCGCTATCAACTTCCCTCTTAGAACCACTTTTGCTGCGTCTCCCAAATGTTGGTATGTGTTTAAACAGTGTTGAATTCTGTTTTGTCTGATTATAGCTCTTCCAGCTCTGCCTTGGTTGTCACTTGTGCAGAGCATCTTTGCTGTCCCTTCTCTTTTGGTCTGTGTTGTTCTTAGGTCCAAAGTGAGTCTTTTGTGGACGGCACATGGATAGGTATTGTGTTTTCAGCCACTGTATGTCTTTTGACTGGACAGTTCACAAAGTTTGTTTTAAATCACTGTGGACTATGTTCTGCTCTGGGTTTGCATAAACCAGTTGACTTGAATAAAGAAAGCCCAGACACTGGTCTCTGTCTCCTTTCACTTTCACCTTGGAATTATTTATAATAACAAAGGTTTATTTGAGCCCCCGCTGTGTGCAAGGCCCAGTGCTGTGTTGTTGACCCATTTGATCCCTTCTGCAACCCTGCATGATAGGGACGATTCTTTTCCCCTTTCTAGGGGTGAGGAAACTAAAGCTCAGAGAGGTGCAGTCTGTGCATCTAGCAACTGTTTTTGGAGCTCAGCCTCTGTGCCTGGCTGTTGTGTGGACTGAGAATACAGAATAGACCCAGAGGGGTCCTTGGGAATCGGGACGTCCTCTAGCAAGCCTTCTGTCCTCTCTGAGCACCGGCCGTACTGGTCTGGCTCTAGACATGCGCACCGTGGATCCTCCTCCGGCCACTCCAGGGCCGGCGCGGGGTGCGCTGTGTGGGAGTGCACTCCATCCTCTCCGAATCCAGCTCACAGTCAGGAGAAGGGTCACTGAAGGGGTGGTCTGGAGAAGGTTGGGGGATGACCATGCCTTTTTCTCTTAACAGGAAGGACCTGCTTCTGTCTGATTTCTGGAGTCTGGCACTAGGTGGGTACCAGATGGCCAAGGCCGGGGGCGGAAGGTGTGGGAGGAGGGCCTGAATGTGGGCAAAGAAAGGAGTCCAGTCCATATTTGGTGATATTTTACTTCACAGAGCTGGGTTCTAATTCTGACTTCGCGCTCACAGTCGTGTGTCTTGGCACTTACTAGCCCTGACCCTCAGTTTCTGTATCTGTGAAAGGGAAGTGACAGCGTGCATATCCTGTGGTATAATTTTGAGGATTAAATGAGGCTGTTTGGTTAAGCGCTTAGGACACTGCTTGCCTGGGCGTGGGAGGCCGTCAGCATCCGCTGCCACTGTCATTGTTGAAATTTATTCTTCATGTGCTCTTTGCCTCGACATTGCCCTGTAGACCTGTTCCTCCCCATGCAGTCGTAACCTCTTCCTAAACAGTCTGTGGCCACATAAATGTTCATATGGGGAGGGAACATACAGCAGTTAGAATTTTTATTGAGAGACATTTAGTTTGTTTCCTTTGTTTTTTTTAGTTCTTACTCATAACTGTTTGATGAGCACCTTTATGCGTTAAGGTCTTACCAAATTTAGGATGATCCTCTTGGGACATATTCCCAGAAGTGGACTTATTCAGTGACAGGCAGTGACCAACTTGATACCTGCTGCCAAGTGTTTTCCAAAAAGCTTCCGCCAGGACTTTCAGCAGCAAGGACTGAAAGAGCCAGTTCTGCACGCAGCCTTTCCGAGCCAGGGTCTGATTTAAAGATAGCTTTGCTAGTAAGTGAAAATCAGCATTTGACTGTGGGAATGTATAGCTTTTTGCTTTTGTGTACAGATTGGTTCAAATAAATTCAGTGTCAGTATAATAAAATGAGAGACCAGAGAACCCACTGCCATGTGAGAAGATTTAAACAGTATTTTTTGTTAGACTCCAAAAGCCCCAGCCTTTTTTTTCTTTGACACTTTTACACATTAAATATTCCTATTCCCAGCCTTTTATAGTGTGATTTGGGGAGCTCTGTTCCTCGGTTCTTGGTTATAATCAAAAAGTAGGTACTTCAGAGCATAACCCACATGTACCAGGTACCTCCTACTAAATTAGACACAGTTCACATTTGAGTTCTGGGTGGAAACCGTGCCTATAAATGAAGCCTATTTTTTTGCTGGAACATTCTCCGGGGTTGCAGGCAGGAGGCGGGGCGGGGCGGGGCGTGTAATGAGCCAGGACAGCCTGTGGTGCTGGTTGGCCTGGCCTTACCTCCCAGGCATGTTTGGGAGGTTAGCCCGCAGCCTTCTCCCTGAGGAGCTGAAGCCCTTCCCAACTTGCTCCTTTTCTCCCTGGGTCTGTGGATTTCTGTGATGGATTTGGTTCACATCAGAGCTTGCCCTCTGACTGTGTTCGGGGGCCTGCTCTTTCAGAAACCATCAACAGCTGTCTTACGAAACATCTGGAACAACTGAAGGCCCCCGAGGGGACTCTTTCAGAAGCCCTTGGAAACCTGCATCTTCACTCCTCGCCAGATGAGTCTGCTGTGACTCCTGGCTCCATCCCAGGAGAGACCCCAGTCCTGGGAACCTGCCATTGGAAGTGTGTATGTTATGGCATTGGGAACTTTGCTACCTGCGTCATAGCTAGACACCAGCTCACATTTTTGCTTCTTGTCCTGGAAAAGTGCCAGGTACATTTTTGGATTCTTGTTGATCACTCTGTCCCTTGGTCCTGTACATGGTCTGCACATAGATCTTTGGGTTGATAGAACTCATTCCTCCCTTCCGCAGATTCCCAGAAGGCACTGCTGGGTGTATGACCCTCTGTTTAGCCAACTAGAAATCGCGGTTCTGAAGAGCCTTGGTGTGACTGTTCTCAGTGAGAACGAGGTGAGTGGCTTGGGGAAGGGGAGCAGGAGGGCTGTATGGCTGCTGACTGAGGGGGCCCCCAGGCTGTGCCCCATGAAGGCACCTGCTCTGCATCAGCTGTCATTCCCTCCCACTGCTCACTTGCCTTCCTGGTGCCTGTCACAGGGGACCCAGCAATGACCTACATCGTGGCCTAGATGGTACCCATCACAAAAACATCAAATGGCACAAATGGCATGGACTGAAACTAGTTATATTTGCAAAATTCTAGGGAGAATCCCATGTCCAAGAACCTCTGGTAATTTCCTAAGTTGGCACTTACTCTTGGTGTTTAAAAATTAAGGAGTCACAGTCTCAGTGCCTCAAGTGAGGGCTTTCTGGTTGGGATTTACCCTGTCCTTGGGGCGGGGGGGAGGTCAGAGAAGGGACAGAACATCTCTCTTTATGTGGTAGCCCAGTCACACCCATAGCATCTGGTTGTGAGCTGTGGGTAGGTCTTCTGCCCTGGAGGAGAAACTGAGAGACCTGGAGGAAAATCATCTCTCCAGCAGGGGGCTGAAGCCCGTGTAGGCACACACCCCTGCAAACCACTTTGCATTGCTGGGGGGATTGCAGAATAATCACTTGATCCCTCTCCGTCTTCCAAAATGGCCATCTCAATTTTTTTTTTAAACCCAAAAATCAGGTCCCACTGAGACAAGAGAATCCTTCACTGATGTTGGTGGCGCCCTGAAACCCTGCCACTCCATTCATGTCATCTTTTCTGGGTGCCTGCTCTGTGCTGGGCAAGGACTTTGGGGGGACGCCAAGATAGCTGCTGTCCTGGTCTCCAGGGAACCCAGGGTCCCATCAAGGCATGTGGCCTGTAAACAAGTAGGTGGTGAGTGGAACAGAGAGGGGAAGGCACTCCGTGCTGTTTGAGAGGCTCGAGGAAGGTGTCCTGGGTCGGTGCTGGGATTGCAGGCCCACCAGGAGCTGGCTGGCTTGACCCAGGCAGGCTCCTGCCTGTTTGTGATGAAAAGAAGGGAAGAGAGTGCAGAGCGGAGAGGCCCAGGGGAGGCAGGGCCTGCATCCCTGCCCGCGGGTCTGACTGTGGAGCCATGGTCCTCAGGAGGGGCAGTTGTGTCCCCCCGGGGGCATTTGGAAGGGACTGGCTGTGATAGGCATCTGCAGAAAGGGACCCAGGAGGCCCGGAGGCTGACCGTGTCCGGTCCATGGGGACAATAACTGTTGCCACCCCTCCTGCCTTTGTTGTCACAGACCCAAGAAGGCCCTCTGTTGATCCAGAGCTTTCTGTGTTCATGGGACACACATCTGTTCAGTAAACACAAGTTCTTTCTGGACCTCACAATTTCCTTTGAGGCCCATGTCATCTGTAAATTTCAGTCAGGCCACATAATAACCTAACTTCGCAAAGGAAGGGGTTTGTGTCCCTGTAGTTCCAACCTGCCTCCCTCGCAGCTCCTGGTTTCCTCCAGAGGTGCTGCTGTAACAGACATAGAAGTCCGTGTCCGTGTGAGGCGTGCGGCCTGACTGGGCACACGTGTCTCTTGTGAAACGCGTACAGTAAGGGCGGCTGACGTCTGTCCCCCCACCGCGCACACTGTGATTACTTGCGGGGAGAGCGCTCAGCTCCTCGGATGTGTCCTCCCCCCGCTGACCTGGGAAGAGCAGACAGGCTCACACTGTGCGTGCCGTGCCCACAGGAAGGAAGACGGAGCATCCATGGTGAGCCCACCGTCTTCTACATGCCCCACTGTGGCACAGCCCTGTACAACAACCTTCTGTGCAGTAACTGGTCGCTGGACGCCCTTGCCAAGATGCTCATCATCGGGAACAGCTTCAGAGGACTGGAGGAGAGGTGAGTGCGAGCGCGGGGGTCCGGCAGGCCGTGGCGGGGGCCTCCCCGACAGACGCACGCGCAGGAGACGCTGGTCCACAGGAAAGCAGACGGGGTTAGATGGGGACACCAACCCCGAGTCAAGCTGCAGAGTTAAGAGGGTCTGCTTGCCAAGAATTCCTCCTTTAAGGTGCACAAGTGTTTTTTTAAAGTGGTGGAAACCATTTGCTCTCGGCTGCACACGCCTTAGGTGTCTGCTGTCACTCCTCCCCTAACGAAAGGTGTGGTTAGGGGGCATTCACGTTTTTCTGTGGATTATTGAACCTACTCCACGTTCCCCCTCCTTTTCAAAATGTTTGCTATCTTTAAACCACTTTGCATTTCTGTAACGTCTTAAGTTAGATGAAACCACTCCCCATACCTCTAATCATGCTGGGCTTGTTTTTTTAATTTCTAGATTGCTGGCAAGGATTCTACAGAAAAATTATGCCTACATTGCGAAGGTATCTGTGTAAATGAAGGGGCTGGGATGAAAAAGGGCATCAAACCAGGCCATTTCCCCATTAACTCTGAATTCTGCCTGTACACGCATGGGAGGAAGCTCATGAGGGGCTCACTATGGGCAGAGTGAAGTTACTGTACTCCCTGAGCTTTCTCAATAGCTCAGAAAGCAAGGACCCGTCCTTCCTTCTCAGTATCAGTCCCATGTACTCACCACCCTTGGAGCTTCGAGTTCATCACAGGCACACTTAAGTCAACATATCCTAGTCCTTTTTATTTATTTATTTTTAAAGGGTAACCTGGGGGTGACTGATAAATGGCACCCAGAAGGTGGGGTTTACTGTGACTGTCAGGTTCGTATATTTTACATTTGAATTTTCCTGCACAGGTTTTAAAAGGACTGGAGGAGCTTGAGCTGCCTGAGACATCCCAGTACACGGACATATTTAACGACACCTCCATCCACTGGTTCCCTGTACATAGGTTACGGCAACTCCCCACAGACACTTGGGCATTTCGGGAAGAACCAGACTACCAGGACTGTGAGGACCTTGAAATCATCAGGAAAGACAGAAGAGCTCCTTCAGCTGCTGACTTGAACTTGCCGTGAGGTGTTGGGTGCTGGCTGAGGCAGAAGCAGCTGCCCCCCAAGATGACAGGGAGGGTGGCTATGCAGGGAGTGCCTTTCCTTGTGGCGGGCCAGGCTGCAGAGCATGGGAAATAGGCAGTGTGGTTCTCCTCCTTAGCGGAGGACGCGCCGTGGAAGAGCTCAATATAAAGACTGACGCGCCTCTCTACAGCATTATGTTTTATGTCATTTCTTGGTGACCTGACCGGGAATATCTCCCAGATGGAGACTAACTACTCTTTCAAAGGCAGTTTAAAATACCGTTTATTCATGACCACGTCCCCTCTCTGGTGCAAGGTCCAGCCTGCCCCCTCTACTTGGCCATGTCGATCAGGCTCTGCAGGGAGGTGGGCACCCAGGTCTTCTCGCCCTGGACGAACACCACTCCCCGGTCGATGTAGATGACGATGCGGCCAAAGGTGTAGAGCTGCTTCCCTTCGTGTCGCTTCCCGATGACCGGCATGAAAACAATGTTGTGCTCCTCAGCCTTAGTCTCAATGAGGTCCTTAAAGTTCATGGGCACGGAGCTGGCAGCCACACCAATGCCCCTCTGGGCCATGTTCTCAGCCTCCCGTCGCTCCTGCATGGCCTCGTACTGGAAGTCTTTCCTCCGCTCCGTGTGCGTGAGGTAGGCTATGTTCTCCCGTGCTCCGGGCTGCATGTAGGCACCTGGGAGAGCCAGAGGGGAGGGGGGTGAGGAGTGGGGTTCCGACTGCACAGAAACGCACACAGATTTGGCACCTGTGATTCAGGGAGGGGCAGCTGGGCCTCAGAAACACAAAGCACTAAGGCAGATGGCAAGCGCCTTTGGCAAGTTTAGACAACTGCCTGCTAGCATACAAAAATTGGTCTGAAGGTTCCTGGCTAATGTGTAGCAACCAGAGATGATTAACGTGAATTACTGCACAATGCTGAACTGATCCTTGCAGGGCTGGAAACCTTGACAACACACGGCCTAGCCTAGTTGTTTTTAGCTTCTCCGTAGAGGACCCAGCCCTGGAAGAATTTAGAATGCATTTGGGGAACTCAGATAGATGCTGAAGGACAGTATAGACCACAAGTGTCCAGTGCTGAGGGAGACAAATGGGAACAGCTCTAGGAGGTGGCCTGAGGCTGGGGTGGCTGAGGGAGAGTTTCTGGAGAGTATGGAAATAAATGATCGGGATGATCCACTGAGGGGCCTGGATGAAAGAGAGCTGAGAAGTCTATCTGCCTTGTTCAACAACAGAATTTATATTCTATGAACCTTCTTTTCGTGTAACAGACTCAAAGGACTGAAGATTCAGGAAACAGAAATTACAGGCCCGGCTGCCACTCTAGCTGTGTGACCTTGAACAAGCTCTTGGCCTTATGGAGCGTCTCTGTGAAGCATGGTTGGCCCGAGTACCACAGTGGCCTCTGTGTTGGGATGTGAGCACACCAACTTAGGCAATAACTCACCTGGTCAGAAGCTGGGGATGGGTATTAAGGGGACAGTCACCTGCCTACTTCTGAGACAACAAAGACACCACCTGCAAAGTGCTGCACAGTCTGTGGCTCACTTCACCCCTCTCGGTTTAGAAGTAGGCATTATGACAGTTTCACAAGTAAATAAAATAGGCCGGGTAAGGAGAGGCAACTGCTAGGTGTCAGGCTGTTCCCCAATTCTGTGTGGTGAGCTGTTCCACTCAAAGAGCACACTGAGCTCTTCACAGACGTGCCAGCGAACCTGGAAGGTGGCCCTAGAGGCAGACTCCCCCTGGTGTGAATCTGGCTGCAGTGAGACACGGGTCAGGGCCCTGTGCCCTCCCAGTGCTGGCAGAGATGGGCAGGGGGTCTGGTGGGGAAGAGTCCATGTCGGAACGGACAGCCCACAGGCACCCGAAAACTTCTGCTTCTGTGTCATTTACGTGTTCAGAAATGTGGTGCTCGGAACCAGGACATCCAAAGCGGAATCCCCACTCACCAACATTGGAGGACACTGCCCTGTTCATGATGTCAAGTGCTTCGTTAAATTTGTCCTTGACAGATGGGTGTGCCAGCACTTGGTCTGAGAACATGGACTTCCAACCCAGGTACCACTTGGTAATCTCCTCATAATTCGGGCTGTTACTGAGCCAAGAGCACAGCACCTGCCAAAAAGAAGCAAATTGGAAACTTGCATCCACGACGGTGGCTAACAGGAGCAAAACTTCCCATCTGTTTTGTTTTGATCGTAGTCCTACAAAGAGATGTGTAGGGATTTACAGGAGCTGGACAGAAGCATTCAGAGTGTAGAATTAGGAGTCAACTTGGCAGCTAAGCGCACCTGAATGTAGACTCGCCAAACCTCAGCCCCTAAGCAATGGGGCTATGATGGTACCCCCGAAGAGGTGTCGTGTGAGGAGTGGAGAGAACCACATGAAGTGCGTAGCATCTGGCTCATGGCGTGTGTCCAATAAATGGTGGTTGCTGGGATGACTGCTTATTTTTGTCCTATGTGATAGCACAACCTGACAATTACCCAGGGATCAAGCTCCTATAGTCAGACCTGGGCAGGAAATTAAATGTAATCCTCCCTGCCTCCATCCCACTCCTCCACCCCACCCCCCCAACCCCCTGCCCCAAACCACAGTAGAGCAGGGTGTACCTGAAGCCACTTGGGGAAGAAGTGTTTCTCAAGCAGCCCCACCAGGCTGGACACAGAGATCATTCCTTCCCAGTCGATGACCCAGTAGAACGCATCCATGTGCTGCTGGTGGGGGTTAATGACCAATTCCCCAAGACACATCCCTGCAAAAGCAGCCCAGGCTTTAAGGTAAAGTCACAGAAGCACAGGGCAAAATCCTCATCAGACAACACTGGCCTAAATTTGCTTTTATCCATGAGTTTTAAGCTCCCAATATGACAGTTCTTAAAAACCTTTTTCTTAAAGGTTTAAAAACCTTAAAAAAAAAACCTTAAAAAAAACCTTAAAAAAAAGGTTAAGGTTAAAAACCTTAAAAAAGCAGGTACTTAAAACCTGCTTAAGTACCACAAAAATCTCAGAACACCAATGCCTAGCATGTTACCAGAAGCCCAGACCAGACCAATTTGGAACCAGGAGGCCTGCGGAGTCTCAGGCTGCTGATGTTGTCGACCACAGATACTTTTATATTCCACCTGTGTGCGCAAAATGGCACTTCCCGTGGCGAGCAGTACCGCGTCCTCGGCCTTCTCATGGAGCTCCCAGCCCGTGTGTTAAGCATGGATCCTTACCTCTGGCCACAGAAACCAGGGCACCAAAGCTGCTAGACCTAATGCCCTTTCCCCATTTCCTCACCCAGCTTGGGCACTATGTTCTTGACCATGAACGCTTCCCAGGACCCCGGGGTGAAGACATCTTTCCAGGGCTGGAGGATGAGCTTGGCGGAGGAGTCACTGGGGTGCCACTTCTGCAGGGCGCTGGACAGCTTGCTGCGGATGGGGGAGTAGAGGGGCTCCAGGCGCGCTTGCATAAGTGGCAGCCACGGGTGGACCCAGGAGTGGATGGGCACAGTGTCTGTCAGAGGGTTCCAGTTTTCCACCTGCAGAAGGTGTGGGACAAAGCAACAATTTCGGCTGTACTGTGTGGTCCACAGGCCCCTGCACAACCAAACCAATATCCCCAGGGCAACTGCACAGAATCTCCAAAATGGCACAAATTCTGTCTGCATTAGAGAAACCCAGAAAATGAGTCCCCTATTTAAATAGGGGAATTTGTGGGGGAAAAGTGCCGACAAAAGGGCTGGAGTTACCCGCAGGACAGTCACCATGTCAACAGATTCTGTACATTCCAGGCCTTCTGATGGCACTGAGGGAAGGAAGGGTCCCTGGTTACACGAGTGGTCCCCCACAACTCGGCGCCCTACCTCCTTCTGCAGCTTGGGGAAGATGAGCTGGTCCAGGATGTTATCTAAGATCCACACGGGAATAATGTGCACCCAGCTGTCCAAAAAGTCCACCATCGGGTCACAATTCCTTGGCTGCCACTGGGTGACAATATTTCGAACAAAAGGCATCCAGACTTCCCATATCAGCCTGTGGGAGAAGCAGTGGGCAGGCTAACTGCATGGACAGGTTTCAAAGCAGACCAAGTACACCGCCACCAACTCTCCGGAATAAGAAAAGGGCACGAAAATGTAAGCACAGCAAACCACCGGGCCAAACCCGCACCAGACTCATCCCTGCTCACCCAGCTGCCTGCTCATCCACAGGGCCTGGGCCACCCGGCCAGTGCCCGCCTGCCTGGCAGGGCTGCTGCAGGGTTACAAGGGTCCCCTCACCAGGGACGGCCTGCCTTCCCGCTGGAGCTCTGTGTGCAGCTGATGACTCACCTTGGGGGTCACAGCTCACATGTCCCCTCATCTCAGAGACCTCCGCTTCCAACTATTCCCACCACCCCAAATGGGCACGTGCTTTCTGTCCTCCATCATCCCTGGCCTTGTCTGTCTGCTTCTTTACCCTCCACTTGCCTTTCCCAGTCCCTGCAGGCTGAGGCTATCTACCTCACTCCCCAGGCAGGCCAGGCACCTGGTCGGAGCACAACGCTCATGGCACAGGGAGGACAAAGTGTGGGACAAAGGTGCACTGCAACCCATAGAGCAGAGCCAGTCTCCGTCCTTCCCAGGGGCATCTTCCTCCTGGTCCCCGTGTGAGTACCTGTGAAAGGCATCTGCCGACAGGTCCTGCCCACCATGAGATAAGAGCTGGTCGTTCTCCAGGAGGCTCTTCCACTTGGAGATGACCTCAGTGCCATAAGTGCAGTCCTGGGGAGAGACGCGGCCGTGATGCAGCCACCCTGGACCCAGGCCCCCAAGCTCCTACCGCCACCCTGGGCAGGAGCAGAGGGGCTCATCTCACCACCCACTCACCTTCAGTGGGTCCCACTCCTTGAAGTACTCCTTCATGAGCGGGTAGACGATGGCCACGGCGAGGTCCACACGGTCGGACATCCTGTACTCCTCATAGTACTTGTCTTGCAGGGTCTCGAAGACACGGGCGCACTCGTCCAGGGTGAGGGGGTCGCTGCAGCCAGGCTGCAGGCGCCGCTCACACTCCTCCACCATCTCCAGGACCTTGCTGAGGTTGGCGATAACCCGCTCCTCGTGCTCCAGGACCTCCGACATCTTCTCCAGCTCATGCGACAGGTTGACCACCATGTCCCGCTCGTACTGCAGCTGCCGGTCGCTCTGGATGATCTCCTGCTCCGTGAGGTCGATGAGCAGCTGCAGGTTGTGCTCCAGCTCGGGCAGCGCGAAGCCCGGCGTCTTGGCCTCTTTGCCGGGCTGTGGAGGCTGCTGGGACTGCAGCGGCAGCCCATCGTCAGGGACGTTGTGCTTGTGGCTGATCTGGCTGTAGCTGTAGTAGACCTTCTGCTCCCGGCCGGTCATGTCGATGACCTGGGAGGAGGCGGGGGGTTGGGGGGCAGGTGGTGGTGGTCAGAGTGCACCTCTGGAGGGCAGGACGCCGGTGCAGGTGTGCACAACCCTACTATGGCAGAGCTGGGGTGGGGGTTCCCCGCAGAAGGGTCAAGGCCTGGGACCGCTGGATGCAGCCAGCACTTCCAGACTGGTTCCTCGGAAGCATGGCCTACTCAGCTGAGAAGAAAATCTAGTTCTATGGCAAGGGAGGGGCTGCACTGACTGAAGGTGGTAACGAAACAGCACATGTGGTCAAACCATCACACTGTGGTGTAAGAGAAATGTGTGTTTAGGCAAAGAAAGAGATCTAGAAGGACATGCATTGAGGTTTTAAAACTGGTCAACAGGGGTGCCTGGGTGGCTCAGTGGGTTAAAGCCTCTGCCTTCGGCTCAGGTCATGATCTCAGGGTCCTGGGATCGAGGCCTGCTCCTCTCTCTCTGCCTGCCTCTCTGCCTACTTGTAATCTCTCTCTCTCTGTCATATAAAGAAATAAAATCTTTAAAAAAATTTTTTTTTAATTAAAAATTAAAACTGGTCAACAGGACGCCTGGGTGGCTCAGTTGGTTGGGCAGCTGCCTTTGGCTCAGGTCATGATCCCAACATCCTGGGATCAAGTCCCGCATCGGGCTCCTTGCTCAGCAGGGAGCCTGCTTCTCTCTCTGCCTCTGCCTGCTTGTGCTCTCTCTGACAAATAAATAAAATCTTAAGAAATGAATAAATAAAACTGGTCATCTATGGAAAGGAAGAAAAATACTATTTTTGCCTCTGTGTTTTCTAATTGTCTAAATGGTACTACATGCTGCTCTGTGATAAGTTGTTTTTTTAGAAACAAAATGAAACACAAGAAAACAGTGATTGGACAAGGCAACTTAGGAAAGGAGCATTTCAAGAAAAGAGGAAAAGTGGACTATAAAGCATATTGAGACACAGCCCTCCATCAGCACTGGAAGTAAGAGTGTCAGCCAAGAACCATGTGCGTTAGAATCAGCTGGAGAAAAATCAACACAGAACTTCTCAAGCCCTGCCTGTATCTACTGACTCCGAATCTCTGCATGACTCCAAATCTCATCATCCTGCACAGCTCCATGGCTTCCCCGTCCTCCCCACCAGGAAGCTGAGGCACAACACCCCAACAACTGAGAACCCTTCTCTAGCGTGCATGCACTCCTACGCCAGACTGCAACAGACAACTGTCACCCTTGTTCTCTGGCTACTTGGGGGAGTGATAGAAAACCCAGGACTATGTGCACATAAAAGCAGCTAAAAATTGAATCAATTTTTAAAACTGAAAATACTCAATACTGGTATGCCCCAAGGGTGCTCTCCTGCACTCCTAGTCACAGCCTGAGTTAGTGCACCCATTCAAGTAATCAAGAGCCTTAAAAAGCTTCCTATTTTTAACCTGGTGATTGAACTTCCAAGAGTGTATCCTTAGAAAATGTCTGAAACACAGCCAAGGCTTTATATACAAAACAGTCTGCCCCAAATCCAAAAAACAGCTAAAGGTCTAGCCATACAGGCAGGACCAAGTAATCTAGTACTTCATTCTCTGGAATTACACACTCACTAAAAACCATCTTCACACTGTGTTTTTAATCATGGAAATGTTATTAAGCTCATGGCCTGTCGCTTTAGGAAGAAGGGGCCGCTGTCTCATGTACCATGAGTGTGCCATCGGGAGTGACCAGCCCTTGGAATGCAGAAGCTCTCCCTGGACAGGGGAGTGCAGGGAATGGGAGCACACTACTGCTCAGTAAGGAAAAAAAGAGAGAAAAGCCTAGACAGAAGACCGAACATGACCCGAGAGAATGTTCAGTGTTTGACCTGACTTGGGTGTCGCAGTACTTATGTTTCCCAGGGCCCATCCTGGACCAGAACCAAGGGCTCCCTTACCTTGACCTGAGAAAGCTCCTTCTGGGGGGCAGCAAGCTTCTTACTAATCCTGCCCTTGGCCTTCAACTCTTCCACTGTCTTGTAGGAGTATTTGGGCTTCTTCTTGCTTCCGCTGGGGTCTTTCCTCCACTGGCTCAGCTCCTTCTGAAACTCCTAAAGCAGAGGGAGGTGGTCAAACAACAAAGGCCACTTTTTACAGCGGGTGGGGCTGCAGAGACCGTTCACAGACGTTTGCTAGGTGTGGTCTTAGATATACACAAGATTCTGTGCTAAGCAGTGTGTCTGCATGATACTAAAACCATCTCTTGAGACTCCCCAACACCCAGCTCCTCTTAGAAATGAGAGGGTTCAGAAAGCAGGTACCCTAGACTGGAAACAAACACCAAGACAAAGGCCACACTTACGAAGCATCTACTATGGGCTGGCACTACATTAGTTTTAAATTCACCTCACGTAAAACTTAGAAAACAATAAAAAGGATTTTTTTAATTCAGATCCTGAATTTTTTATTCAGATCCTTGTTTTTGTTTTTGTTTTTAAGATTTTATTTATTATTTGACAGAGAAAGACAGTGAGAGCAGGAACACAAGCAGGGGGAGTGGGAGAGGGAGAAGCAGGCTTCCCACTGAGCAGGGAGCCCAATGCAGGGCTTGATCCCAGGATCCTAGGATCATCCCCTGAGCTGAAGGCAGACACTTAATGACTGAGCCACCTGGGTGCCCCCAAAACCTTCGTTCTAATTTAAAATGAAGGTAGATAAGCAGCCCCCTAAGTCTTTAGGCGAAGATACCTTTTGAAAAGACAAAACCTGGGGTGCCTGGGTGGCTCAGTGGGTTAAGCCTCTGCCTTCGGCTCAGGTCATGATCTCAGGGTCCTGAGATTGAGCCCCACATCGGGCTCTCTGCTCAGCAGGGAGCCTGCTTCCCCCTCTCTCTCTGCCTGCCTCTCTGCCTACTTGTGATCACTCTCTCTGTCAAATAAATGAATAAAATCTTAAAAAAAAAAAAGGAAAGAAAAGACAAAACCTTTCTGTAGGAAGATCTGCAGTAAAGAAGCAACTCGGTCTGAGGGCAGTAGAGTCCAGCCCACAGAAGTGGGTTTTGTGCTTGTCATTCTGTTTTCCTCACACTGGTTTAAGACTCTTACTTTTTTTTCCCTAAAAAAAAAATATGGACTTCTACTTCAGAAAAATCCAAAGATCAACACTACTGAGTCCCTAGTTACAGCAACAGCTGCCTGGAGTAGAACAGACACCAACCAGCCTTTAGACAGTCAGGCCCTCGCCTGTCCGCCTCGGGCTGCACCACGCCTCGCTGCCTCACACCTCGCTCACCTATTCACATCTGCTGCTGGCCTGGGGTACCTGTGGCCCCAGAACCCCTGACTCGGAGCAGTCACCCCCACGCGATCACACGGCAGTGATAAGAACAGTGACCACATGTGTCTGCAGACCCCTGCTTTCCCTCATAAATGCAAAGGGGGAAGTTATCTCGGTCAGGAGAGCCGGTCCCTGCTGTTGCCGGAGCACAGTGACACCCAGTTCACGACGCGCTCCCTGCTATGCCACAGGCGAGGTGAAAGCCGGCCTGCCACTGCCCCCCTCCACGGTCTCTCTGCCAGCAGACTTGGAGCTTCTCGCTCAGCCTCCTCCAGCCTCGCCACTGGCCCCACGCCTGCTGCCTTCTGCCATGGATCCACAGATAGTTTCCTTCCCTGGTAGCCCTTCCCTGACCACCCTATTTAAGTATGTACCCACCTCCCTTACTTCCTACAGCGGCACGTCTCAGTGCATCCTGCACCCACTAACCACACTGCAGCTGCTTCTTGCCTCTGGGCTCCGGGGTCTAAGCCAATCCTCCCGGTACAGCCTGCCACCAGCACGGGGCCCGACACAGAGGCGTGAGGTGTGCCCCAGACACCTGAAGGTCGATGGGACAAATGAACAAATGCACGACCAACCACGGTCGGAAGTGGCAGGCGCCACCCGCCTGTGACTCCCGACTTCTGGTTACCTCTTCTGCTTCTTCTTCGGAGTCAACCACGGGGAAGTCTTGCAGGGACTGAGTGGTCCGCTCTGAGCCGTAAGCTCCCACGGCACCTTTTCCCTTTCTCTGCTTGGCTTCGATGGGGTTAATGATACCTGTCAAATTTTAGGGAAAGATAAACAACTTCAGATCACAGCGATTCTTATATCTGGACAAGCCACTCAGTGGGAACACCCTTCCTTAGTCCTTGCACAGAATAACACAACCCAGGAAGGAAGGCTCTTCTTTGGCCCTGAAACACCGTTCAGGTTCCGTGCGATTTGAAATTGCTAGGCATTTACGGGGCACACAACAGGTTGCTGAAATTAGGTTATTTATGTCCTAAATACACATTTTTCATTTCCACTTAGTGTTTTTTTTTTCTTTGGTGTACTGGGAGAAAAGAGAACTGTTCGTATGTAACTGGGAACTCTGGCATACCAGATTCTACAATTTGGAGGAAGGCTCTAGTAAGCTGAGTGACTCAGTCAGAGACTACATGAAGAGAGGAGAAGGGGCAGTTCAGCGAGACCCCCTCCTTTTCACTCAGTAGCTCCTGTCTCCCGACTTCACCTGCTCTGCAGCACACGGAAGCCTTGGAAATAATTGTCTTCTTCTAAGGGTTCAGAGACAGGACTACAGCGTTTCAGCAAAGACCACCCACCTGCCCCTCCAGCAAGTTCTGGCGCAATCTCGATTTAGGACAGCACCCTCGTTCTCACTCCAGGTCACCACCTCCAGCTCCACGGAGGTTCTCGGACTCTCCCTACACCTAACGTGTTCGACACCGACCCTGGGTGTGACCCAGACAAATGCTTAGTGGGTAGAATCTGGATTATCAACACTACTGCTGTTTGCAGCCACTTGGTGACGGCTCAAGGGAAACAGGTCAAGGAGAGAGCAAGGTCCCGAGGAAGAACCCAAGTGCTCGGTCTGTGTGGCTTCAGTATCAAGGAGCAAGGGGTGTGTGAGCAGAGCTGTGTGGACAGGACCTAGAGAGAGGAGACTGGGCTGTTGAGCGCCGACAGAGGCCCTGATGTAGGATTTGCACAGCCAGGTTTCCAGTCTCTAGGGCTGAAAAAGCTACACACAGTGTTTCACTGCTATTCCTGAAGGATAAGTAACTGAGCAGGGACGGCCGGCTCCTGAGTTTCCAGGGCCCAGAACCACTCCTGTACAGGAAAATTTGCCAAGACAGGAGACAACAAGGAGTGGTGGAGGCCAACAGCACTGTCCTGGGCAGCTAGGCCCCATTCCTACCAGGCAAATCAGAAATCTTTTTTTTTTTTTTTTAAAGATTTTATTATTCATTTGACACAGAGAGAGAGATTACAAGTAGGCAGAGAGGCAGGCAGAGAGAGAGGAGAAAGGAGGAAGCAGGCTCCCTGCTGAGCAGAGTGCCCGATGCGGGCCTCGATCCCAGGACCCTGGGATCATGACCTGAGCCGAAGGCAGCGGCTTTAACCCACTGAGCCACCCAGGTGCCCCAAAATCAGAAATCTTAAGTAAAGTTATCTTATTTATAAATACTGGCAACAAACATAAGAAATAATGGACTGGCCCAAAAGAAGCCTATCAGTTTGAGGCCTGTCTGAGCCTTCTTCTCTCAAGCCTAAGGCTCTTTCTCCTGCAGAACAAGTGTTTTGTTGGAGTGTGAAAACACAGACAGCTGAGGAGCACAGCTGTCTAGTGCAGGGGGAGCAGGCTACAGAGTTCAAGTACCCTGAAGAGAGAGAAAGCAAGGCATCCCCGCCCTTCCGACTCGCCGCCCTCCTGCCCGACTGCAGGGCGCTGGCGGCCTACCTTGTGCGTTCTTCCCGAGGCCCCTGCCGGGGACGTAGCCCATCTTCTGAAGAAGCTTCTGTCCAATGCCTTTTGTGTGTCTTTCCCAGCTGCCAAAATCCATGAAAGACCTGGTTCCTCCTGCAAAGCCTTTCTGGCTGGGTTTAAAATTGCCACCCTGAGCAGGAAAAAAACCCAAAGTTTAGTTGACAGAAAAAGAAAAAGAAGAAAAAACCTAAAAAAGCAAGCTTGGACAATGAGGAAAGGGCCTGGCAGTCAGAGCATCGTGAAAAGCGTCATACAAACCAAAAACAGACCTATGCCTTGTGTTAGGAAAGCAAAGAGACTGCACTGCCCACTTCCCACCTCAAAGGAACCCACCACCACGAAGAGAAACCCACACAACCGGCCTCTGCTAAGCAACCCCCCTCTACACCCGTAGGAGATGCTTGGGCTGCATGACCTCCTAAGGCCATTGTCAAAGTCACAAGCCTAAGACGAAGCTGCTACCGTCTTTAACTTCTTGGGTCCAAAATCCTTAGGAAAGTCATCCTGCTTAACAGGCTTCTCTTCATCTTCCGAATCTTCCAGCTCAGCCTCCTCTGCTGCCCCTTTCTTGAGGCCTGCACTGATGAAGCTGACTGGCGCGGAGTAGTCGCGAGCCCTGCAAACACAAGTCCCCAGGGCCCTTGTGGAAATTCTGCTGGTCTGAGAACCCCTTAGAGGGGACCTCCAGGGATCCATTTTAAAAGCACAACATGTTCACTTACACCAAAAGGGCCCCAGATCTAGCTTCCTGTAATCATGGGAACGTTGTTGCCTGATGTGTTCAAGGCAACCGTATGGCTAAAAAGCTACCCTTCGGGCGCCTGGGTAGCTCAGTGGGTTAAAGCCTCTGCTTTCAGCTCAGGTCATGATCTCAGGGTCCTGGGACTGAGGCCCGCATCGGGCTCCCCGCTGAGCAGGGAGCCTGCCTCCCCCTCTCTCTGCCTGCCTCTCTGCCTACTTGTGATATCTCTTTCTCTCTCTCTCTCTGTGTCAAATAAATAAATAAAATCTTAAAATAAATAAATAAATAAATAAATAAATAAAAAGCTACCCCTCAGTGCAGCACTGATTAAGAATGCAAAATACGATCTTAAACAGTGTATCTGTTATGTCTCAATAAAAGTGAAAGGGAAAAATGCAAAATAGGATAATGCAGCTTTCCTTTTACATGTTTCAAAACTAACTTACTTTAAAAAGCACGTGTTTTGGACCCTATTTCATGTACAAAAACCACGCAAGAAATTCTGATAAAAATCATCAAACACAATAAAAGAAACTGTGTGAATTGAAAGTATATTAACAATTATAACGGCCAAATTCTTCAAAAAAAAACTTCAAGTCTATTACATTTGTATATGAAAACTAAAATAAAATTCCCAAAATATTAACTCCGTGAGATGGAAAGTAGCGATGTTGACCATGACTGTCCCAAGAATAGTACTTTCAATGTCATAAACCGTGGTTCCCTTTATACAATGACCAATCTGTCTTTAAACATCCCCACAGCAGTAACAGAACTCAAAGGATTGTTTCCTAAAAGATGCAATGTAACTTAGGGGCTAAGAGCCCAAACTCAGGAGTCAGGCCCAGATTCTCACAGCCTGGCTCTGTGCTTTTGGCCTGTTTCTTAATCTGTAAAATGCGATGATAATAGTGGTCCTTTTCTCACAGGGTAAAGGATACCAAGCACATAAAGAGTACAGAACAGCAAGGGCCCAGCAAATGTTGGCTCTTATTATCTTAGGGCTATGTAATTCTTGACCTCTGATCCTTTTCTCATCCACTTCTAGGTTTCCTTCCTAGATGAGAAGGGGTTGAGCCGATCTCCACTCTTTCTACCCAACTTCCTTCGTGAAAAAGGCATAATCTCCATGGGCTGGAGCCTATACGCCACAGATGGGACAGGGAGACAAACCCAAACTCAGCTACACACTCTGCCCAAGCGAGCTGTGGCCAGTGCACACACAACTCACACTGAGGAGGAAGACTACTGGCCTGACTCCTCATCTCCCTGCCCCCACCCCTGCGGGGACCCTGCCTCACAGAACTCCCTCTTCTACTGGAGCTCCATGCCAACTCTGCACACCAAAAGGTCTTCTCCAAACGTAACTGCTACCTACATCATCCACCCTCTACCACGAACCCGCGGGCCTCTTCTCAAATGATGCTCCGTCTCCCCACTCCAGCCTGCAAAACCTTCTGTACTCTTGTGGACACCCACTGCCTCCCCTCAAGAGCCTCTGCATACTCATACCTCTCCAACCACCCGTGACACCACCCACTGCCTTATAAGCTCAAGGGTTGCTTCTCTAGAGAAGTCTTCCCTCACCTCCCAGAACAGGTCAAACTCTCTTCCTCAGGTCCTAAGTCAATTACAGACTTCCTCTGTGGGAACTGTCAATGAATGCCTGTCTCTGTGCTCTAGTGTCTGGGCTCCCAAGAGGCAAGGAATGGGAGTATAAGACCTAATACGTGCAACTGCTCGTTAAAGAGCAATGGATGGTTAAATCAGCAAAAGAGCAGCACTCCAGGTAACAGGAAGCCGGGCCTCCCTAGCTGATGTCGTAGCAATGGGACTCAGTAAGGCCAGGAGAGAAGTATATTTAGTGAGGTATCTGCCCAACCCCCTCTCCATCTTCCAGACTTCCCTAAAGCACGGGGTAAGCAGCTCCACGCTGACCAGTACCGTTTGCCTCCAAAGCTCGGCCTCTCTTCATCTGAGTCTCTCTCTGCCCACACTCCATAGGTGGCCTCTTCCTTAGTCTGCCAGTGGCGCTGCCGGTTGGGGTTAAATTCATTCTGGAGATCCCAGTCGGTGATCTCAAAGTTCTCCCGCTCATCGTCGTCATCATCCATGTGGCCTTCCCCATCCCGGTACAAGTGGGACAGTGACATGGCCAGTCACTAAAGAAAGGAATAAAAAAGACACACACGGTCTGTGGTAAATCCTGGGAGGAGCAGCAGTAGGTTTCCCTGAGTCCCTGCTCCTTGCTCCCTTCGAAATTCCTCCAAACTAAAGTCTGTTAAAAATCAGTTACAGTTCAATAAAGCAGACATTAAAAACAAATATTTTAGAAAACAAACACTATTTAAACAGGTGGGACAAAAGACTGGTCCCAACAATATGTGATTCTTAAGCATCTATTTCTCTGTCCTGGTCAATGTCATAAAACATCACACACTCTCACATGTATATAAACCACATAAAAACAACTAAGTATGTTATTCTATTTACTATTGCCTCAGAAACGGTATGGGCATCTTCCTGGATCCCAGATTTTGTTGTTGTTTGTATTGTATCTGGACCCTCGGCAGTCCCAGAAGTGACTGTTTTTAGAATATGCCTTCTGAAATATATTACTTGGTGAGGCCTTAAGATTTAAAGTTTTCCTCTCCAAACATGAACCCCTTCTGAAGGCAGTAGTAATTATAAACACTACCTTAACAGACATCCATGTATTGCTATAGAGAATTCAGCTCCTGGTAACTGGATGATGAGATTCAGCTGTCTCTCTTAAGCAAATTAGCTATATCACCACCCTCTAAGAATGCCTGCGAGCCAGCCTAATTGAGGTGCTGCTTAAAAACACCTAGCTCGGGGGCACCTGGGTGGCTCAGTTGGTTAAGCATCTGCCTTCGGCTTGGGTCATGATTGCAGGGTCCTGGGATGGACCCCCATATCGGGCTGCTTAGCGGGGAGTCTGCTTTTCCCTCTCCCTTTGCCCCTTTCTCCCCCCAACTTGTGTTCCTTCTCTCACAGATAAATATCTTTTTTAAGTAAAAAAGCACTTAGAATAAAAATGCTCAAGGAACAATAGCTATTACCGTAGCCCCAGGATTAGGTTGGTCATCGTTATTATTACTGGATTAGGGAAGGAACCTAACAAAGTACTGCTAAAATCACAGCCTGAAATGCCAAGCATGGTGCACTACACAATAATACTTCTCAATACGTGATGGCGACTGTGATTCTTACCAGTTGCTTGCTGCAAGCAGCCTTGAGGGACAAGGAGTTCACTACCTCTGATCCATTCCGTCACAAAGTTCTCCCTGCTTATTCCACTCACTGACACAGTGGTTGGGTGCAGCTGGTCCCAACCTCACCCAAGAGTGGAAAGGAGGGAAATGTTCTCAGAGGAGGGAGGCAGTCAATAACCCTGGTGCCTCCTTGGACACCGTAATGACCGCAGGGCTACTAGGAGTTACAAAGCCTTTGGCACAGAACAGGACGCACGTCGTGGGCCAGAGCAGTACGCAGTACTTGCCAGACGCTTCGGGCTGAGAAGCTAATGCGAGCATCAAGTCCCTTCTAGTCGGCGGGTCCTGTTAGCGTTCCCACGCTTCGGATAAGAAAAACGAGGCTCCGGGAAGTTGGACAACTTACCCTACGTCCCACGCTGGCAGAGCTCGCAAGCAGGGGGAGCTGGAAGTCAGGCTTCGCGGAGGGGCTCGGTGGGTCCCTCGCACTCACTCCCACTGTCGGGGACCCTCCACACACACCCCGTCTCTTCAGGCACCCAGGGCCCACTCACCTTCCCCGGGTCCCGCGGACCTAATACAGCTACCGGCTCTGGGAAAACAGCCTACCCCTCCGGCAGCCGGAACCCGGATGTGTCCAGGATGGCGCGCCGGAAATGACGTATCCGTAGCGGAAACGGTGCGCTGGTTGCCACGGCAGCAACGGAAGGCTCGAGCGCCTGCGTCTGTAGAGGGGCGGGGCGGAGATGCGAGAAAGGAGGCGGGGATTTTCAAGGCTTCGAAAGGCTGGAAGGTATTTCCCGGCCTGGCCGGCCTCCCTGCCGCGCCGTCTAGGTGGGGACGATGCCGAGCCACGCTGGCTGGCGTGGACGGCTTTGCCAGCCTGAGATTAAAAATCAGTAAAATGGGGATATAGGACTAGCTCACCGGGTAGTCGTGAGCAACAGCGGGAGGCAGTAGTGGGGCCGGGACCTGGCACAGCGGGAATAATGAAGGTCAAGACTGCCTCCTGTACCTTTGGGGTCCTTTAGTATAAGCACGGTGATGGGCACAGAGCGGTTGCCTTCTTCAAGAGCTTGATGGAGTGCAGGAATGAATGGGCAAGCTCTAGAGGTCCCAAATATTCCCTCCAGGAAATCTTTCCCTTCTCATCTTTTCCAGCCAGTTGGTTAATACATTCATTCATCTTCTGATCTAATAGAAATGTACGGACTGCCTGCCCTGTGCTAGGCTCAAGGTATGCAGTGAAGGAAACAGGCACCAGCCCTCCCAGGAAATCCCTGGCTGCCTCTGGCCTCTGTGCAAGCACAGGGGCTTTGCACTTCCTTTGTCAGCTCTGCCACTTATTGCTGTGGGCCTTGGGGAAGCCACTACATCTCTGGAAGCCTCGGTTTCCTCTTTTGCAAAATGGATGAGGATCTGGTGAGATAAAATATGTAAGCCGTTTCCAAGTGTACCTGCCATGCTGTAGGTGCTTAGGAAGTGTTAGCTGTTAATTTTTGCTTCTGTTCTTTCTAATTCTCCTCCGTCCGATGAAATGATTCAAGAGGTGATTGTTAGAATTGCCCTGGAGTTCTAGTCAAAGATATGGATCCAACTTCCCATCGTTATTAACAAATCAAGAACTGGCTACATGAAGCCAATTAACTGCCATCTTCATGCAACAGGCACTGTGACTTCCTGGTCTCTGTATCCCCACTGACATGCAGTGTCACTGTACCTGACACACAGTATGTACTCAGGAAAGAAATGAGAAAGTGAGGTTGCATACAAGAGAAGGCCGGAGGGAGACAGTCTAACAGACTAAAAGCTCCACCAGGGAGCAGAGTGAGGAAAAACAAGGAGACAAGATAAAACCTTTTGAGTCTGGGCCTGGAAATATATATGCATCTGTTTATAGGCTAAAGCCAAAGATAGAAGTAAGCTTGGCTTCCCTTGTAGCTCTCTCTAGCTTTACAGCCGACTTGGTGGAGCTGCGGTTATTCTGATCACCAGGGACTGAGGCTCGAGGATTTGCTTCACCAAATTGGACCCTGCCATGTGGCTTCTGGAGAGGGGGCCTTTGTGGACTGTGACGGGGTCTCTAAGAGTACAGGCTCTGATCACACGATCAGAGTGTGCCTCCCCAATGACGGGATAAGTGGACATCATGTGATATGACGTGATAGGGTGTCCTGAGATCATAGCATCACTCCTGTGATGTTCCTGTCAAAGACGCATCACTGGGGTAGAATCATGAAGATACCTATAGATGTTCTACCAAATGACTGGCCTGTGGTCTTCAAAAGTGCCCAAGTCATGAAAATCAGAGAAAGACCCTGGAAGTGCTCCAGACCGAAGGAGTCTAAGGAGACGTGACAGACAAATGCAACACATGATTCTGAACTAGACCTTTTTTGCTATAAAGGAAGTTACGGGGACAACTGGCAAAATTTAAATGTGGTCTGAGGTTTCCATGGTAGTGACGGGTCAATGTTAATCTTCTGATTCTGCTGGGTGTCCTGTGGTTACATTGGAAAATATCTTCGTTTGCTGGAAATACTAAAATATTTGGCGGGGGGGGGGTGGTGACAGGGCATCAAGTAAGCAACTTAGTCTCAAGTTATTAAGGGAAAAAAAAGTTTCTCTTTGTACTTAGAATTTTTTTTAAGATTTTATTTATTTGAGAGAGAAAGACCAGAAGCTGGGGGAGGAGCAGAGGGAGAAGGAGAAGCAGACTCCCTGCTGAGCACAGAGCCTGATGGATGCAGGACTTGATCCCAGGGCCCCAGGATCATGATCTGAGCCGAAGGTGGATACTTAACGACTGGGCCACCCAGGTGCCCCTAGAATTTTTTTTTTTAATGAAGTTATTGGTGTAAAACCTCAGGGATCCAAATCATTTTGCTCCTTCCTTGATGTGGGATGGGGGTAGGTAGCTTCACCTCACTGCATCTCAGTCTCCCTACCTGCAAAATGGGGATTATGACAGTAGTGCTCTAAAACGGTAGAGGGGTGGCTCAGGATTGCATCTAAAGCTGCTGGTCATAGTAAGACTAGTAAGGGCTTAGTGAATGGTTACGGCTGTTTTCATTTGAAAGACCCAACTTCACACCTCTGCACGGGAGGCCTCTCAGCCTCACAGATAAGTGGTTTCTCAAGGATCTCTGGGTTCAAATGCCCGGTCTCCAGAAAAGCAAGGGGAGAGGCAACCAGAGATGTAGATTCCTGATTTCATACCTGTACATTATGGTCTCCCGCCACTGCCCAGAAAAAACCCTTGCTTTGGGACTGGGGGACACCCAGGCCCATGTCTAGATTCCCAATGAAGTGCTCAGATGTGCAGCTGTCCCAAAAGTGTTGCCAGGCAACGAGGCTCCTCAGCAGGAGCCTGACAGGGCCCTGGACACTTGTCAGATGAAGCAGTGGAGGGGGCTGTGCCACAAGGGGCAAGCACAGGCTACCCAGTGAGTTGAAGGACAGAGACAGGCCTGAAACCCAGGAGCTCTGACATCCAGACACGTGCTTCCTTTGCTGCCCCATGGCTGGGGCACCCACACCATTTCTACCAACTTACCCAAGCTACTACATAGAGAGTGAGGCCTGTTTGGGGTCGCAGGGACCAACCCTGCACACACATCAGCTCTTGGATTCTGCAAACTTCCCCGAGAGTTTCTGTTACCCGAGTCCACAATCCTCATCACCCCCTTCCAGAGCCTCTGTGCCTTATCGCCCCATTTCCATACTGCCTTCGAAAGATCTGGGGGGGAAAAATCCTTCCCTAGTTACAACTTTAAATAGGTTGGTACCATAGAAACAATCCACCAGTAGCATTTCAAGGCTGATATATTTAAAGTCTAGCCCAAAAGTACCTTTTCTAGGACAGTGATATTATACGGTGGCACATGGCTTATTCTTAGTTCGAATTTTGTCACAGAAATACAGAGTGTGTCCTGAACTGGGGAGGACTGGCAATCCAGATGAGCTGAGATTAGCAAATCTGGTTTCCCTTGAAACATTTCGTACAGATGGTTGATACTTTATCTCTCAAGATTTGTAAAGACTCTATTCTGGCTCTTGAGGATCCACAGGCCTGGGAGTCATCTGTAGGGCGAGTGCACTCACAAGCACGCAGGGGAGGGAAGGAACCTCAGCCTTCATCGCTCATTCATTCACTGGTTCCTTCCCTCATTCACAAATATTTCCTGATCTCCTCGGCATGACCTATTGCAATGAAACGAGTAGCTCTAGGCTTTGGGACAATGGTGAGCATGATCTCACACAATTTCTGTGGGCAGGAATTCAAGAGTGGCTTAGCTGCTGACTCAGGTGCTGGTAGGGCCTTGGAATCTCTGCTGGGGTTGCAGTCGACAGGTCATCTGGGACTGGTGTCCCCTGCAGGCTCGACCAGGGCTGGCTGGTCCAATTCGGAGGCAATTTGCTCACATAGTGGGCAGGTTGGTTCTGGCTGTTGGCAGGAGGCCTCTGGAACTTACCATGTGAACCTCTACTTCTGGCTGCTGAGTGTCCTTGTGACGTGTGACTGGAGTCCCTGAGCACAAGTGACTAAGCGAGAAGCAAGGCAGGGGCGCCCGGGAGTCTCAATCAGTTAAGTGTCGGACTCTTGGTTTCAGCTCAGGTCATGATCTCAGGGTCGTGGGATCGATCTCTGTGTTGGGCTCCTTGCTGGGCAGGGAGTTAGCTTAAGATTCCCTCTCTCCCTCTCCCTCTGCCCATACCCTGCTCATGCATACTCTCTCTCTCTCAAAAAAAAAAAAAAAAAGAGGAACAAGGTTGAAGCCACAACAAAGGAAGTCACACATTGCCATGTCCCTAATAGCCTCTCAGTTACACAGCCAGCCCTACTGAGGGTTGTCAGATTTAGCAAACAAATACACAGGATTTCCAGTTAAATCTGAGTTCCACATAAACACCAAGTAAGTTTTTAGTATAAGTATGTCCTGTGAAATATTGTAAAAGACTGAAAAATTACTGTTTTATCTGAAATTCAAATTTAACCACGAGGCCTTTATTAACCCGAAATCCTATCCCTGTTCAATGGAAAGGGACAGCATACAAAAGGGTTGTGAGTCCCTGGAGGTGAGGATTACTGGGGGGCACTTGGCCACTGGCTCTCCCAGCCCATGACGAGCTAGGCCTAGCTGAGGCGGGGTGCGGGGTGGTAAATGGGGAGCAACGGGGAATAATGGCTCTTGCATTCATACAGTGTATGGTCCAGTAAGACAAATTTGAATCAAATCACCAGGTACATCAATGCAAAACCTTGATCATGAGTAAATGCTTCAAAGGGAAGCTATCAGAACTTGGGACGGGGATGTGTTCCCATCAGACATGCCATTTCTGTTTCTTTGATTAAGCTTTTGCGTGTGACTTTGTGTGTGCATGTGCAGGGGTGGGGAGCATATGGGGGGGGTCTGCCACTGAAATGGGGATAGAACTCTGAGCGCACATGCACGCACGCACACACACACACACACGCCTATGCACAAAATGCTGAAAATGGAACCAGGCCTGTGGTCTGTAGGCTGGCTAAGAGTGCTGCGTTAGGGTCAGTTTCCTGGTTCTGATAGGACACTACAGTTGGTCCAAGATGTCAGCGCTGGGGGAAGCCGCATGAAGGATCGATGGGATCCTGTGTCCTACCTTCGCAACTTCATAGGAGTCTATCGTCATTTTAAAATAAAAAGGCAGCAGCCCATTGAAAATACCAGCTGTTACCATGGAAACAAGGTCAGATCAGAATAATCCACACTTGTGAACAGGTTTAAGTGGAGGGCACTTGGTCAGGAGCCAGCCCTAGTGGGTGGAGAGAGGGCTTTCAGCCAAAGGAATGGGATTCTTTGTTCATTGTCCTCAACAGTGTTCCTTGAGAAGAGAGAATGAGGATGGGGGCTAAGAGACGTCTTCCTGGTTCTCAGCCCAGACCTGGGGCTTTGGGAGGCCTGAAGTAGCTCCCTCAGTGGGAAGGACTGTCCCTGCTTCCAAGGCAGGGCCTGGGGAAACCAAAAAAGCCTGGGTTTCTGGATGACCAAGACTTTTGGGGGTCTGGAATCAATGTGATTTAAATAGTAAAGGAAAGAGATGGTGCCAGACGCTTCGGGCTGAGAAGCGGGCTTTGACGACGGCCATGGCCAGCTGCCTTGTCCCAAGACAGCCACAACGGCCTCCCTCACCCACATGCACTTCTGCGTTGTGACCTTGCCACCCCACCTCCAACAGGGGGAACTTCTCTATTCTCTTGAATGTGTGTGTGGGGGGTGGCCTAGGACTAGGACAAACTCAGTGGGAGTGACCCTGGGCCAGGCACATCCCTCAACTTCCGGCCTCTGGCAACGCCTGCTCTGGGAGAAGCCAGTCACCATGGAAGTCTGGCTGGCCTGCGTCCGCCATGCTGTCAGGAAGCCCGGGCTGGCCACGTGGACGAGGCCCTGCGACAGAGAAGCCCAGGAAAGCCTCTTGACGCTCCAACCACCTGGGCCCAGGCACCAGCCGTGGGGATGAAGAAGCCCTCGGCTGACAGGAGTCCCAGCCGCCCTCCTACGGTGAGAACCGTCCAGCTCCCTCCAGCCAACTTCCAGAACGGAGAGATTTAACAGTACCCCGGGGCGAGCCCCTAAGGGCGCGGCCGGCTGGTTCTCCAGCAACAGACCAGTGGAATGCTGAGCGAGGCTGGATGTGTCCCGCTCCCTGGGGTCCGGGTCCGTGGTGACCACAGGCCTCCCGTGTTCAGAGCTCCAGAGTTCCCCCTCGCACCGCAGTCCCAAGACCGAGAGAGACAAGAGTGGCCTCTCATTTCAGGCTCATCGCACACCAGGCCCCACAGCCTAGCTCAACCATCAGCCCTTCCCAATAAACCTCTGAAGTTTTAACTTCCCCATTTTACAGATGGAGAAATGAAGCCCTAAGCCACACAGCCAGGAAATTGGCCTGAGTCCAACATCTTTGCTCCAAACCACTGGGAAAGCAAAAAGCCAGGGTTTTTTGCCTTTGCCTTCGAAAAGCCTGCGAAGCAAGGGAGTGTGGATAAAACACTTTTTAACCCTTTAAGACATGAAACTACTCTGGGCCCAGCTGGTCCCTCAGCATTCGGGGACCGCTGAGCAGACTGGACTGTTCACATCCTGTATGTGCCAAAGGAAACACTGGCCCTCGACCACCTCTTGGGAGATGATCTCGAAGCCCTTGGGATATCCTAATAAAAGTTTGCATACCGGGGACCCTGGGTCACACCAGGCCTGATGGTCTATGCTAACAATGTGATTTATGGTGGGGCCTGGGATCAGGCCGGATCACCTGACCTCCGCAGGGGCTGGAGATGGAGTAACTGAGGTCAGTCATTCGGTGCCCCGTGCCTACAACTGATGTCCAGTAAAAACACCACACAACAAGGCTCAGGCGAGCTTTGCTGGTGGCAATGCTTGTTGCCCTTCATGGCCAGTAGAATTAAGACGGCCCGTAAGCCTCCACTGGGTGAGGATCCCTGAAGTTCACTCCTGATCTCCCTGCACTTGCCCTGTGCGCCTTTTTCCTCCGCAGATTTCAATCTGCATCTTTTCATAGTAATAAACTTGACCCAGAGTCTAGCGGTTTGTCTGGGAGTCCCTCTAGCAAGCAGCCAATCCCAAAGGCCTCCTCGGGGAACCCGGCACAGGAGCTCAGGGTGCCCTGCTGAGCAGGATGGGAACCTTGTTCGCCTGTCATCAATCCACCCGAAAAAATCCAATGTGGAGAAATAAAAAAAATCTGTTCATTCCATAAAGTCAGGCACAGACAAATGAGTCCCTGTTCACTTTATTCAAATAATTTTTTTTTTCTCTGAGTCTGAGTAGAACTGAGGAAGAATCAAAGAAAACCTCATATATTAAACTCTTAAATAGATTCTTTGAATTGAAAAGTGAGGGTCAAATAGGAGAGGCACAGGTGTGGGCCTTGTCCCTGCAAACAAAGCCACCAAGGCAGTCCTGCAAATTAAGAAAAATGGCAAATCCATTTCTTTAATAAAAAGTTCTTGAGGGGCAAGATTAAAAAATACCTAGGTTTCAAAAGCCAGACTACCACCCAACCCTTGGCTTTCCGCCCCGGGGCGTCCAAGGCTAGAGAGGCTCCGGGTAAGTTTTCAGTGAGGCAGCTTTTGCAAACATACGCAAACACATTCCTCGGTAGCGGTCCTGTTTTGGCGATTAATAGCAAGCAATATGCTTGGATTAGAGGTCCGATTTCCACTCGAATGCCAAGTGTCTGCTCCTCTCGGGAAGGATCTGCAGAGATCTGGACAGGGAGACAACTGCATTAGGCCCAGAGTCAGACAGACCTTTCATATTATGGGTGATTGAATCGAGGAACATATAGCCTTTGTGCATATTCACATAATGGGGTTCTCAGCACACCCCAGATGGCCAGAGAATTTAAATTTAAAAGCATTCCTGGGGTTCTCACCCACATCCCAACCTCCATCCACCTGACCTCCAAGATAGACTCTTTCTACTTAGGAAGAGAAAGTGGCAATGACTGTGTCATAAACGCCAAAGGGTTTTTGGAGGCGAGGGAAGGATGGGCATTTATTCCAGGCCAACTGTTTACCAGGGATGAGCTAAATCACCCTGTGTACGGTATCTCATTTAAACAGTACAGTGAGGAACATATCAGGCTTTTGTCAGCAGGAAGGTTCAAAATTCTACTGAAGAATCTGCAGAACGAGAATGAGGGGAAGATGTTAGGGAGACTCATGGAGACAGAAGCCTTGCCATAGGAGGCTTCTTGCCTTGGGAATGCAGAACTCTGGGGTCTCAGCACCACCCAAGATGGGATCCCTGAGGATGCCAGGGCCTGAGGCTGGTGCAAAGTGGATTTAAAAAAAAAAAAGAAAAAAAAAAACTAGAAAATATGCCAATTATTTAAATATAAGATCAGGAGACTAAAAATAGAGTCGAGGCTGGAAGCTTCTTCATAGTCTAGAGCAAAAGGGAGAAGATCCATGTGAGTTGCTTGTGACCTCTCTGTGGGGTCACCAGAGTCACAGAGGAAGTTCACTTCCTGAGGCCTTAACTCCAGCGCCCACAGGCACAGTATGGGGCGGGGCTTCCTGGATTCCCACGCCCCCACCTGGGCTAGCTCACTTCATCTCTTGGCGGCCCCTACAGGCCCACGTGGGTGAATCCCCATTCTCCAGATGTCACAAATGGAGGCTGGGAGAAGGCCAATCTGAAGTAGGTTCCTAACCTTTGACTTCCCAAGGTCAGAATGTTTACCCCTACCCCTGTGCAAGTTACAGGTGGATAGACACGCACTTCAAATCGTTCTTTAAAAGCCAACTCTGGAAGAAGATGCCCGGGGAAGGAGGAAATGCTGCCATTTGGTGGCTGTGTAGTCTTGGGCAAGTCAGGGCCCCCTCTGGGTTCTAGCTTCCTTCTCTGTGTCAGTGGCCCTCCCAGGAATCCTCAGGGTTAAAGGAATAACCCAGGAGTAGCACTTGATCCAAAGCCCCGCGGGGTTATTCTTAGACCAGACCTGCCTGGAGCTTTTCTTAGGACATTAATTGCTTGGGGCCAACTCGATTCTGTTTATAGAAGCAGGATAAATGGACAACATTCTGTGCCAGAATGTTCTAGAATTCCCTCCCCCCACAATCACATGGGTCCCTGGTGCCCCCTCCCCAAAGTCAGGCAAACCTTTTTCTGGTTGGTTCTACAATGATCCCTGCCCCCACCTGATCCAGAGCTAGGAGTCTAAGCTGCAATTCTATAAATATTTCCCCCAGCTTGTTGCCATGGAAACCCCCCTTGGGGCTGGGTCAGCCCACCTTGGTGGACACTCCTCCCCAGGGAGGCTCTGGAAGGGCAAGCTTTTCAGGAGAGTAGCTCCTGGGCTCAGAAGGCATTGGGGAGGGTAGGTAAGGGGAGAAAGGGAAGTCTGCAGGCCTACCTGGAAATCATGAGCTTCCTAAGTGGGAGGAGGTGCTGTTCTGGTTCACCTGGAGGAAGACAACACACAGAGGAAGGGGTCACGGCCAGACTGGGGGGCCAGGATCTCACTGCCCTGAGGTTGAGCCTCAGCATCACTGGGGCAGGCACATACTCGCAAAATCAAGATGAAGTGCACATGCCATCGTTCGGGACACTGCAGAAACTGGACACGATCTTAGGGCAACAGTAGCTCGTAATGCATTCCAGAGAATACTATGTTCCCATCCCAAGTGGCAACAGCGAAACCCGAAAGATGGGAAAACATGAAGGATGCAAAGCCAGGCAGCTCATTCGATGGAACTGCAAGGAATGCCAAGTGCATATTCAGGTGGGCAAGAAAGGATACTCTGCAAAAATGAAAAGGCGTTGCAGGTGGCGACTACTTCTCCTCACCCCCATTTCTGTGCATGGCTCTTGTTACATCATCTTATCAGTTAAACCAGGCAATAAATTTGTGCTGACTAATCCTGGCAACATTTTTTTTTCACAGTGGCAAGAGGCTACACGGGGTCTCAGACTCCCAGAAAGGGAGCGTGGAGCCATCCCCAAGGAACTAAGATGGGTGCAAAAAGCCAAGGACCCCGGATAATGAGCATTCAGGAATTTGATTATTAAGCTGGAGCCTGGCACCCTTTCTCTCTCAAATTAAAAAAAAAAAATACACAAACTAAGCCACCTCATTTAAAGGGGGGCTATCATGTCAGTGAAGGGGATGGTTCTTCTTGACATCATCTGCGGACTGCACCCCACGGACATATCCAGGATGTGTGGGAGGCACAGCTAGGGAGATGGGTGCGGGGATGCAGGGGCATTTGTATGTCTACACTTGCGGGGATACCCACCCCACGTGACCCTTATGGTTCTGGACTTTTGGTTGACTGATGAAAATTCCGGGCTGAGTGGTGTTTGGGGACTGCCACTTTATATAAAACTGAATTTAAGGCTAGAGACAGAGAGCCTGATAGAAACCCAGGTGATGGAAGGTGATGGAAGGGGCATGGGCAGGAGGGCTGCTATTTGGCCCCAGCTTGATCAGACACTTGGAGGTCCCCTGGCCTGACCCACCCACCCCAATTCAATTTTCTGACGAGGTAATGATGCGCCAGATTAGAGAAGTGAAGTGTCCAAGGGTATCCGCAAGCTAGTGGGACAGTCCAACAAACAGATTTCAGAATTCCCCTTGGGGTTTCTAACCTGAAAATATCCTTTCAGATTGGCTGGTGTTTTATAGTCTCCTTTCAAGACCTAGGAAAGAGAAACAAAGTATCTACATCATGGAATTGATAAAAAATAAAATTCATCCTGTCACCTCCACCTTCCCATCCACCCATTTACCATCCACCTATTTTTCCATCTACCCATTCACCCATCCCATCTATATATTCACCCTTCCTCCCATCCCCCCACCTATCCAACCACCCATCCATCCACCCTCCCATCCATACAGCCATCCACCTACCCATCCAGCCACTCTCCTATCCATCCATCCATCTACCCATCTACCCATCCATCTATGCATTCATCATCTATTCACCCCATCCATCCATCCCTACACACATCCGCCCACCCATCCATCCATCCAACAAACATTTATTGACCTCCTCTTATTTCAGGCATTATTCAAAGCTCTGGAGGTACAATATTAACCAGACAACTGAAATTCCTTTTCTCCTGGAGCCTCCATTCTAGAAAGGGAGCCAGAGGATCCACAAGTAATAAACACAACCAAGAATATATCAAAGCATGGGAAGTACCAGAAAGAAAATAAAACAAAGGGATGTGATTAGGAGTGACCAAGGGGCTTATTTTGAGCAGGTGGTCCCAAAGGACCTCTCAGAACAAGTGACCTTTGAGCCGAGCCCTCAGTGACAAGGAAAACCAGCCAAGCCGAGCTCTGAAGGAAAAGCATGCCAGGGAGAAGTCACAGCTGGGGTAAAGAAAATCCCAGGCTTTTCCACCATCTCTCCATATATAAATAAGCACCACACAGACCAGCACCTTGTGTGAACCAGCTGTGTAATTTTATATTGTCTAGTAGTCACATTAAAAAAAAAAAAGGACCCCAAAAAGGTGAATCAAGTGAAATAATTCCAGTTCTATCTTTTATTTAACCCGAGATATCTAAGATATTCATACTTCAACGTATAATAATATTAAAATGATTTACGAGAAACTCGACATACTGTCTTTGCTACCAGGAGTTCAAAATCCGGTGCATAGTTTACACTTAAGAACGCCTCTCAATGGGGACCTGATTTCACTAGTCACATCCAGTGGCCACAGGAGGTTAGCGGCTGGCAGCTGTAATGGACAGCGCAGGTGCAGACAGGTTCATTAGCATCAGGGTCCGCTCGGCACCTGAGTGTCCCGCATGGCCAAATCTGTTACAGGAATACCCGGTGTCTACAGGGAAGCACACACGCATGTGCAGAAACACACACACACACACACACACGCACACGCATGTGCTGTTTTCAATGAGGGAACCTATCTTTGCGGTAATGGCAAAACTACCATAAAGACTAAATAAGTGTCGGGCAACCCCTGGGAAGAAACCAGGGACATCTTCCCTTTGAAACAAATGAACAGTAGAGGCTCAGAGAGTTGATCTTGCTCATCAAAATGTTTAAATTTGTATACAATACACGAGGTCAGACCTTACTGTGGGAGCTTCTAACCCGCATCCTGGGACAAGCCAGGTGTTTCCATCCTTTTACTTATTTACTTTTTTTTTTATTGCTTATTTTTTTTTTTTAGAGAGAGAGTGTGTGAGAGGGAGCGGGAGGAGAGAGAGGGAGAGAACCTGTAAGCAGACTCTCCACTGAGTGCAGAGCCCAACACGGGGTTCAATCTTATGACCCTGCGATCATAACCTGAGCATAAATCAAGAGTCGGTGGGTAAACCCACTGAGCCACCCAGGCACCCTGGGCCTCCGCCTTTTAAAGAGACTTCAGAGAAGTTGCTGCTGGGCCCTTAGCTAAGAACACAGGGTAAGGGGAGTCTGTTGTCACTGCGGTCCTCACCCTGGCCCAGCCACTGCCTGTGAGAAGAGCCTGGGGGATGGAGTTCAAGATCATACTCAACTGCTGTTTCTTCTTTTTAACCCAGTTAATTGGTTTTTTTATTGTATGAAGATATATGCAACATATATAAAAATATTATTGAAATACAACATATGTACAGAAAAGCGTACAAAACACATTAAGTACGGCCTCAAGAATACTCTTAAAAATAAACAATAAATAATAAAGACTTAAAACAATTGAACAGGTTGCGAATATTCACACTGTCAACACGGCCTGCACATCTACACTGGATCTCTGAGTATTTCCACAAACAGATGTTTGCAAAATCCACAGACATCAAGGGAGAGAGAAGCGTCAAGACCCACTTCGATCACAAGGGCAGAGCCCCCAAAGGTCAGGGTTAAGAGAGCCTGACTGTGTGGGGGAGGCATTAAAGCCTTGTTAGCACCAAACAGAGTCTTTCTCCTTGAGTCACTGAAAAATTAAAGGGGAAGTGACGGCAGTTATGACTTTCTTCCTTGGCTCTTCAGTATAAGAACTGTTTACTTTTCTGGGGCACCTGGGTGGCTCAGTTGGTGAAGCATCTGCCTTCAGCTCATGTCAGGATCTCAAGGTCCTGGGACTGATCTCCCTGTCAGGCCCCCTCTTCATGCTGTCTCTCTCTCAAATAAATAAAATCTTAAAAAACACACAAAACCTGTTTACTTTCTAAAATCAGCAATGTGTTTGGAAATGCTGAGCAGAGCCGGAATTAAGTCTCTGGGCCTTCATGGTGTGAGGGCTAGCAGGGTCCGTCCTCAGACTGGGCCCCATGCTCAAATACTTTCACTAACTCAGTGCCTCAAAGGAAGTCACGACACTGCACCCAAAGGAGACTCGAAGCTGTGTGACAGCAACATGTAAATAAGACCATGAACCTGCTCTTCCTTTAGGCAGGATTAGCTGACTTTTAACGCTTCAAAAACATCTCATCTCAGTCATTTTCCTTGACCGCCTCAACTAAAGAGAGCTTAAAAAGTACTTCAAACTGCCCCGAACTCGCATTTGTCTGAGAAATCAACATTAACATTTACGGGGCCAATAAAGGGACCAATAGCTTACTCATACTCCTGTCTCAACAAAGACTTGATGAGCTTCACAGACAGCTATGGACATAGTGGGGAAAGGGTGAAAAAGAACAGAGAAATCAGATGAAATCAGTACACAAATGAACCCACTGTTAGATGCTCTGGTGTGAGAGAGATAGGCTACCAGTTGTTTTTGAGCTTCCTTGTGGCCCAAGCAAAAATGGAAATACAAGTGACGGTACTGTTCGCCACGTCCCACCCCTGGGGCAGGCCGAGAGCGCATCTCCGCGCGTGCGCGAGCACTCACCCGGTGCGTGTTGTTGATGACGATGGGGTCAGGGTTGCCATAGTTGGGCGGGTTTGCATAGGGGTCATAGCCGAGCCGAGCCAGCATGGGGGCGATCTGGGCCATGTCCCTCACCACATCCCCGGGGATGTGGCCAGTCCACTTGGAGAGCGCTTCCAGGTTCACAGGCTTGATGACCTGGTCTGTGGATCGCTCGATCCTGGGGAGAAAGAACAGGCTGGGCGGGGCACAGGGAGACCCGGATGGCACCTGGGGCAGCCGGACAGGCTGGCGGTACCTGGCCCCGGCCGCTGTGCTCCCCACCCCCCGACTGTGCGGCTGTGGGCAAGTCGCTTGGCCTCCTCATTCCTCCTCTACACTGGGGATAAGAGCACATGGCCAGAACCCGAAGACAGTATTAATTAGGCAGTACGGACTTAAAATTCTGCTTCCTGGACATCATGACTTTTTAAAATAAGGTTTTATTTTTGTGACTAAGGATATTTTGTTCTTGAGAAAGAATTATAAAACACAAATGGTAAGGCTAAGAGTGGCCACCACTCCAGCACCAGCTCCTTACAGGGACCTCATCTTAGCATCTGGGGGGCCCAGCCTCTCAATCCGTTTTTTGTGCTTTCTTTACATAGGAGAGTGGCTGAGGGCAGCCTCCCGGGCCAGACTGCCTGGGTTCAAGTGCCAGCTGGACCCACACTGGCTGTGTGGCCTTGGAAAGTTACTTCACCTCTCTGAACCTCCTCCATGAGTCCTCATTGACAAATGGGAATAATGATAGAACCCACCTCACCGCGCTGTTCTGGGGAGTAAATGAGTTACTCTCAGAGGAGTATAGGGCACATTGTGAAGTTTCGGGAGGTGTTAGCTTTCTCTCTCACACACACACACATGGAAAGCCTAGTTTCGTTTGCAGGTTTTAAAGCAGAAATCATACGCTATGCTTTTTGGTTTATGACTTTGTTTTGCACCCGATACCTCATTCTTTTCTCCAGCTGTGTAGCATCCCTGGACAGCTTATTTTCCCCATGCCCCTAAACATGGCCACTTTGGTTCCTTTCACCCTCAGCTATGACAATGGAGCCACCAACCTGTTGAATGGGCTTCTTTACTCTCCCCTAGGATGAGCCATCTGAATCACAAGGACCCTACTGATCACAGGTCAAGGGTCCTGGACATTGGAGGGAGGGGAACTCCCAGGATCCAGGGTCTATTTCTAGATGCTTCCCTCCCGCCTAAGAGATAAACTGGGAAGAGCGGAAACAAGAGAGATGTGGCAAAAAGAGGCCAGGACCAGGAGGGAGGGGAGCAGGGAGGATGAAGGGCGGGGACAGGTTAAGAGTAATGGGTTTGCAATCTGCAGACCAGGATGGAAATCTCAACTCAGTCCACTGTGTCAAAGACCTCAAATATATGCACAGCCTTTGCACGCCCTTGGATCTCTAGGACTGTGTGAGGCAGAAATGACACAGAGGCAGGCATCCTAGAACATGAATGGGAGCAATGTGTGACAGGAGTAAAGAAAGCTGGAAATAACCCATGTGCCCAGAAACAGGGGATGTTGAATAGAACGCTGTGCTCTGCCAAGTGGAATATTACGCAGCTGTCCACAATGATGTCCAACAATAAAGGTGTCCTCCTTCAGTCCTCTGATTCTTTTTTGTCATGATAATGTACAAAATCCCAGCTCCAGCATCTCGGGGATGCCTGGACCTGATCACTATGGAGACAGAGAAGACAGCACACTCTGATCCTGCATTGCCCACACCCTCTGGGTCTCAGGAAAAGGACGGTTGCCCAAAGGAAGAAGGTGGAGAGCAAGGGACAGAAGGAGGGAGAGAGGAGGGGTCCTGGATGTGGAAAGCTTGAGAGCACAGGCTCTGGAATCCCCAAAAGACCTCAGTTCAAATCCTGGCACCACACTTTGCCAGTTCTGTGGCCTTAGGTAACTTCTCTCTGAGACTCAGTTTCTTCATCTGTAAAATGGGGATAGGAGCAGTTCTTACGTCCTCAGGCTGCTGTGGGGATTGAAGAAACAATGTGCATTGTGGGTTTAACTGAGTGCTTACCACACCTCGGCACTCACTCCATGGTGATGTGTATGCTAATAAAAGCTATGTCAATGTTAATGTCATGATAATAATAATAATAGAAATAATTGCACCTAACATATACTAACCTATTTGATGCTCACAGGTATCTAGAAGGTTGACAGACTATACCCCTATGTTACAGATAAGAAAATGGGGCAGAGAGGTTGAGACACTTGCTCAAGGTCACACAGCTTGGAAGTGGCGGGGCTGGGCTGGGAACCCAGATAATCTGCTTCCAGATGGGTGTTCTTAAGTTAACCTTTACCCACAACAGCTCACTACAAAGCACATTCAAAACCTGCTGATTCTCTCAGAAAAGGGAAGAGTAGTTGGCCCCACTTTTGTGGATAATGAAGCGGAGGCTCAGAGAGGCACAGTGACTTGGTCAGGGCCACAGAACTACGAGAAGGGAGGCACAGTTCAAGGCTCTGCTCTTAACCACTGTCTTCCCAGACCTTTTCCATGTCCAAAGAGGAGGCTGAGACTCAGAGAGGCACAGCGACTTGCCTAAGGCCACACAGCTCAGAGAGACAGCACTACTCTTCCCACCTACTGCCTCTGACCAGGGCCAGGGGGCTGGGCGGAGGGCGAGGGCTCCACTCACTTGGACAGGGACACACCACCGGGCTTGCCAATGAGGTCCTCGTGGTGCAGGACAGCGTCGCTCCAGGCGATGCCAAGAAAGTCCAGGATGAGCTTGAGGGAGCGCCGGGGGTGCAGCACCAGTTGCTCGTAGTACACAGGCAGGCACTTGTCCTTGCCCACCTCCATGCACTGGGCGTACATCACCTCGATGGCCTTGTTCCACTTGGTGAGGCAGTCACGGTAGCTGCTGAGGTCAAAGCCGGCGATGGTGACCTTGCGGGTGATCATGGAGTGCACGGACGCCCGGCCATCGCGCACCATCAGCAGGAACTTGGAGTTGGGGAACAGGCGCGACAGGTACACGGAGGACTTGAGCGTGAAGGGGTCCTTGTTGCACAGCACGCGCGCCGGCTCACCGTGCTTGGCGATCACCTCCAGGATGAAGGCCTGCATGGCGGCATCCAGCACCTCGTCCGTCACGCCCGCCTCGTCCAGCCGCAGCTTCTCACGGCCAGACTTGGACCAGGCCTGGCGCATGGCCAGCACGCGTGGGATGATGCGCGTCTCCTCGCCGCAGCGCACCTCCGGGTGGGCGTCCAGCATGGCACGCATCAGCGTGGTGCCGCTGCGGGGCACGCCGCCCACAAAGATGAGCGGCATGGCCTTGCCGTAGCGGTACTCCACGTGGTCCGCGCCCACCATCACCAGGTCCTCCTGCTCCGGCCGCATGGCCCCCCGGGGGCTGCGCGGGCCCCCCAGCACCGCTCGGCACTCCAGCACCTGCTGCCCCACCTGGACCGCCAGCACCAGGGCCAGGGCGCAGCCGGCCGCCAGCAGCGCCCTCCGCACCGACAGGCGCATGCTGGGCCTGGGGTGGAGGGCCTGCTTCAGCAACCGGTCAGCGGGGGGCCGGCGGGGCTCGCATCTGCGGAGAGAGAGGGACACCTGTGAGCCGCCGCCGGCCCTAAGCAAACCCACCCCGATAGTGGGCTTCACCTGACAGGTGGAGGGAAATAAGGACTCTGAAATCGACTCTCAGAATGTTCGCACACTTAACAGTGCTCTGGAATGTCCCACTTCAGCTGCATATCCACTTGGCAAGGGCTCCTTTTTTGCGTGTTCTGTTCCTGCCTGTCTCTCCAGAGCTTGGCGTGGAGCCTGGCACCTGGCAGGTGCTCGGGAAAGATGTGGGGAATGTGCCTTGGTTGAAGGAGCAGGGCGAGGCCAGAAGTGCTAGGACATGAGGGCCCTAGAAAGAGGAGGAGAGGGGCGCCCGAGGGGCTCAGTCAGTTAAGCATCTGCCTTCGGCTCCAGTCATGATCCCAGGGTCCTAGGATCGAGTCCTGCATGGGCTCCTTGCTCAGCGGGGAGCCTGCTTCCCCCTCTCCCTCTTGCTCCCCCCGCTTGTGTTCTCTCTGTCAAATAAATAAATAAAATAGAAAGGAGAAGAGGGAGGGGAGGGAAAGGGGAAGGGGAAGGGAAGGGAAAGGGAAGAGGAAGGGGAAGGGAAGGGAAGGGAACAGAAGGGGAAGGGGAAAAGGAAAGGGGAAGGAGAAAGGGAAGGGAAGAGAAAGAGACGAGAAGGGGAAGGGAAAGAAGAGAAGGGAAGAAAAGGAAGGGAAAGAAAGGGAAAGAAAAGAAAAGAAAGAGGAGGAAAGGGGCGCCCAGCTGGGGAGCACCTGATCTGGGGTCCAAGATTCTAGCCCAGGCCGGCCTGCTCCGAAGGACCACGTTACCACCCAGGAGACGGCGTGGAATATCATATCCTGTTCTGGGCCTCTTCTGGAATCACTCCCCATTCCCCCAGTCTTCCCTCGGTAAATGCGTAATAAGTATAAAAGGCGCCAGGCGCGGCGCTCAGTGCTGGAGACAGGTAAGTGGATGAGATAGCAGGGCCTCTGAACTCCAGCAGCTCACATCCCAGTCGGGGAAGGGACAATACACAAGCTATAGCCACAGGGTAAAAACGGGGCTTAAACAGTGAAAGGGGTCAAGTAGGGGAAGGAGGAGAGCGGTCAGGGAGGGCCTCTCGGGGGAGGTGGCATCCGAGCTGAGTCCTGGGTGAGAAGGAGCAGGCCATGGGAAGATGCATGGAGGAGTGCTCCGGACAGAGGGAACAGAGAATGCAAAGGGCCCCACATGGGAGAGGGTGTGGGGTGTTCAAGAACCTCAGGACAGAGAGGGAAAAACGGGGGGTCCCAGAAGCCACACAGATTCTCAGGGAGGAGAGGGAGGTGCGCTTAACTCAGAGTGCCCCTGGGGGAGGGCCTGCAGGGGTGAGGATGGCGGCAGGGAGGTCAGGGAGGGGGCTCCTGCTGGTATCCTGGTCCTCGGGAGACTCGGGGATGCTGGGACTGTGAGGGTGACACGGGGACAGGGGCAGGGGATGACCGAGGAAAAGAATTCTGAGCCTGAGCCTCCACTGCTCACACCTCCCAGGGACGATGATCAGACTTCAGGGGCAATTCTTCAAGTAGGGGCTTGTTTCAGGAAGCAGGGCCCACCCAGCTCAGTCACCCCCTCCCTAGTTTCCAGTCCCCTCCTCCCTAGTTTATCCTCAGGGTCCCTCCTTTGCCTTTCCCACATCTTTCCAGAATCAAAGTAAGGTCTTGAGGTCTATGGGCATTCGAGAAGGCAGGCAGGCCTGGGTTTGAATCCCAGCTCTTCCCCTTCCTGTGTGGGCATCACCCTTCACCTCTCTGAGCCACATCTATAAAATGGGTCTAATAAAGAGTATCAACCTCAAAGGGCTGACATGACCATTATACGACTCCCTTAAGAACCGAGGAAGGTGCCTGGCACGTGGGGAGCATTTGAAAGGATATTATCAGTAGTCTCTGCCATGATCATTGGTTATTTATTTACTCCCACAGTCAGCAAGAACCTCCTGCGTGCTGGGAGATGGACAAGGGAGCCCAGAGACACAGCCTCCGCTCCCAAGTCTACCCACACTGTGGAGACCCACCTGGGAGGGGGGGACGGGTTCTACCTGAGTAGGTGAGGGAAGGCTCCCTGCAGGGGGTGGCCCTCCTGCCCAGTCTGAATAGGCAAGGGCTGGTTTTCAAAGAGCCAGGTGGGGAAGAGTGAGAGGGGCGTGTTCCTGGTAAAGGGGAAGAAGGCAGCAGTGCTGGGGAGCTGCGTGCCGCCCGGTGAGTGGGGCGGGTCTGTGGGAAAGGAGGGGGAGCTGGTGTTCAGCCGAAACCAAGGAAGGACCTGGTCTGCAGCCGGACCCATCCACCCACAAGGGTCTGGGCTGCCTGGGGCCCCTCGGGCTGTAGCAAGTGGGAAATCAACATCCAGTGTACAATCTCAGCCCTGGGGTCCAAACTGCTGAGAGGCCCCAGCATTTCCTGGCCATGTGGCTTTGGGAGAGTCACTTCCCCCATGTAAACCACAGCTTCCTGGCTGCAGAGAGGGGTGGGGTGCACTGACCTCAAATGCTGCTGGGAGGGTTCTAGAAGTGACTGACACAGCACAGATTAATCTCAGCCTGGGGTCCCTGGCCTCTGTGAGCATTGGGAAATGGCTGGGGACCCTCTCCCCAGGAAACCACATCTGTCCTACGCTGCCAACAATGGTGCGGGTTCCCTGGTGCCCTGAATTCAGGGTCTGGGAGGGGGAGATCCGATTCCAGAGCTACTTTCAGGGCTAAGACAGGCTGGACAGGACATAAAGCTACTTGGAACCTCTCCAAGGACCTGTCAACTTGTTCAAGTGTTCATTAGACTTGAGACTAGAATTCTGTTTATTACTTCAGTGTCAGTGCTAGTGGGGGGCAGTCAATCACATTTTAGTTTGAATTAGAGTCACCACCCTTTCTGCCTGACACTTGGCAGGGAGCGAGAGAGTGGAGCTTTGGGGGAACAGAAGGCGATGGGGTTGCAAAGACAGGAAGAAAAGGGATAATTTGGGAAGGCTGTTTCCAGAAAGGATAGGTACGGTGTGCATGCTCATGTGTGCATGTGTGCGTGCACATGTGTGTGTGCGTGGGTGCATGTGTGTGCACTCTCTAGGTTATGTTTGGAGCTGGAAGTTGTTTGGGTGCCAAACATCAGGGAGAAAGGCCTGGAAGAATGGATAGGCAGAAAAGGAAAATGTTACTGACATACCACGTTTACTTAATGCTGATCATTCATTTGGTAATGACAATTTTTCTATTTTTTTCAGGTAGGCTCCACGCCCAGTGTGGAGCCCAAGGCAGGGCTTGAACTTCCGACCTTGAGACCAAAATCTGAGTTGAGATCAAAACTCAGTTGCTGGGGCACCTGGGTGGCTCAGTGGGTTAAAGCCTCTGCTTTCGGCTCAGGTCATGATCTCAGCGTCCTGGGATAGAGGCCTGCATCGGGCTCTCTGCTCAGCGGGGAGCCTGCTTCCTCCTCTCCCTGTCTCTCTGCCTGCCTCTCTGCCTACTTGTAATCTCTCTGTGTGTGTCAAATAAATAAATAAAATCTTAAAAAAAAACAAAAAACAAAAAAACAAAAAAACTCAGTTGCTGAACCGACTGAGCCACCCAGGTGCCCGCGGCTATAACACTTTAAAACGAGGCGCCTGATTTTTGTTTTTTTACATTTATGGAGCACTTGCTCGGCTAAAACTTTGACTACGCATCACATAATGGGACCATCTGTACCACCCCTGGGGTATGGAAGCCTCGCCCTCAGCAGCTCAGAGAGAAGCCACTGGCTCAAGGTCACACAGCCTGAGTGGCAGGCCTGGAGCTGGCCAGGCTGAGGCCGAGCTGTTTGCTGTCCTCAGACACCGCCACCAGAAGAAATCAGCTCAAAGCAGATGAGTCAGCCCCGAGCAGAAGACAGCAAAGAGCTGGGGGACCCTTGAGAAGAAAAAGTAGGGTGACCGGGCAGAGAGACCTAGCCGGGGACCCACAGGGCCAAAGGCAGCTTCCCGGCCATCCACAGCTAGGACCCCAAATCTGGAGGGGCCAGAGCGGTCCCTGCTGGACGCTGTCAGGGGAGGTGTCCCAGTATCCTGGCAGGGAGCACAGCGGGGGAGTGCCTCCACCACTTGCCAGCTGGTGACTTATACAAGGGGCTTCAAGCCTCTGTTCCCCCCTGAAAAAAGCGGGGGGAGCATAATAACCCTCTTTCAGGGATCTATTATGAGGTTTAGGGAAATCTGGGGCTCAGCCAGCACACCAAGGCCCTAGCACTGGGCAGACGGGACGCAGAGGGTTTGGATTCTGGCCACGCCCGGAATCCGCTCCCCACTCCCCCAGCCGCTATGAGACTCAGCCTTCTCCTACCACCAGGATCATCATCTCTCTAAGAGACGAAGAGCTGCGGAGGCCTGCCCCCTGCACACCACTGGGAACCAGCTAGTTCCAGCACTGCATTTCTACCAGAGAGGACGACGCCAGCCAGGGCAGTGTGGCTGCCCAGGAATGGAGGCGGGGGGACTGGAGCAGCTCTTTCTAGGGCAGTGTCTGGAGGAGCCCGGACTCTAGGGGGGCCCTTCTGGATGTGCTTACCTCCCCGGGGCACTCTCATCGCTGGGTCCCAGCCCTTGTGACCGCTCGCCAAGACTGTCCGCCGGCTGAGCCCTGCAGAGGCAAAGAAGAGGCTGCATCAGGGGTTGGTGTTGGGGAGGGGCTGGGCTCTCTCAGAGGAGCAGAGGACGGGGTCAGGCTCCCCAGAGGGCATCTGGCAGTGATTTTGGAGGGAAGTATTCCGGGGGACAAGTTGGAGGCCAGGGGAGGCCCAAGGTGCAATGGCTGGGGTGTGAACTCGCCCTGTCCTACAGGGAATGAACTGGCTCGCTGCTCAGGCAGAGAGGCATGAGCTGAGAATGTGAGCTAAAGCACTGCTGCCTTAGGGAGCCCCTGGGTCTCTGCCAGCCAGGGTTCTTCCTTCCTCTCAGCCCAAGGACCTTGGATTTCAGGAAAAGTAAATGTAAGGATAAGCAACAACCACCACCACTATACCACTAACCACCATCCAGGGCTGCTGGGTATGGTTGAATAGGTTGTACACTGCCCAACTGCAAAAAGGTACCAGATGCCTAGCCTAGGATAAATATGGCACCCTCGGAGTGGGACAATCTCCTGTGGCCACCACCAAGAGAGACCAAATGCCTACTATGTGAGTGCCCTGTATCATTTAGTCCCCCTACGAGGATCCCAGTTATAAAGAAGCGAAAAAGACCCCAAGAGGATGAGCAACTGACACAGGAGATTGCTAGAACCACGATGCCCATCCAGATCTGTGAGACTCAGACACCCAGCTCTGTTTTCATTTTTTAAAAATTTTTAATTATTTGAGAGAGAGAGAGAGAGAGAGAGTGCATGCAAAAGCAGGGAGAGGGGCAAAGGGAGAGGGAGAAACAGACTCCCCTGCTGAGCAGGGGGCCTGAGACGGAACTCCATCCCAAGACCCTAGGATCATGACCTGAGTCGAAGGCAGACGCTTAACTGACTGAGCCACCCAGGCGCCCCCAGGCGCCCAGCTCTTTTTTTTTTTTTAAAGATTTTATTTATTTATTTGATACAGAGAGAGAGATTACAAGTAGGCAGAGAGGCAGGCAGAGAGACAGGGAGAGGAGGAAGCAGGCTCCCTGCTGAGCAGAGAGCCCGATGCGGGCCTCGATCCCAGGACGCTGAGATCATGACCTGAGCCGAAAGCAGAGGTTCCAACCCACTGAGCCACCCAGGCACCCAGACGCCCAGCTCTTAACCATGGTGCTGAAGGAATGGGGCCATGAGTACGGCGGGATCTGGCAGGAAGCTGGGGCAAAGGTGGAACCAAGGGGGCTCCTGGTGTATATCCCACTGCAGTGTCCTTACCCTTTGGGGTGGGGAGGAGTTCTAGTCTGGCTCTCACCTCCCCCCACGTTACCGATGGGATGACTGAGGGAAATCATGTCACAGCCTCACATGTGGAGTCTGGGGCTCTTGGCCCCTTCCCAGGACGTGTGGGTGGTTCAGGACACAGCTTTGCAGCTGGACTCCCTGACTACATAAATCCTCGGTCCTCTGGGCCTCGGTTCTCCTGTTCCATAAAACGGGTTGCTGTCTAAAGCCCCCGATGACCCCTTCATAGCGAGCACTCTGAAATCTCCAAATTATTTCATTTGTGCCGTGCTGGAGATCCGCCAGGTGTAAGACCCTTAATGCATTCCTGTCCTCGCTCCGTCTTCACTCACTCCTCGCCTCTGTACTTTGGGCCTGTCCTTGCGAAAGCAGGCTGCGAAATTCTCGTATACACAGATGGAGAAGGGGGGATCCAGGTGTAACCATAGAGACAAGCCCCCCCAAGCTCCTAGGGCCCGGGTGGCCCACAGCCGAGGCCTGCCTCTTGGAACAAATAAAAAGAATTAGGGCCAGGGCTCTCAAAGCTCTTCCCCCCAGAGAGCAAGATGGCTAGGGCCCAGCTGCCCTCGGGCAGCCCTTGAAATACCACCTGCTGGCTCAGAGAAGCCTGCCAGCCACTCCCTCGCAGTCCTTCAGAGATGCCCCCCAACCACTGGTCAGGCATTTACATTTAAATTAAGTAAAATGAAAGAACATTTTAAATTCAGCTCCTGCATGCCCACACCACATTTCAAGTGCCTGGTAGCCGCGTGGGGGTTGGACAGGGCAGGTCTGGGGTGACCCTCGGGCCAAATCCAACCTTCAGCCCGAAGAATGGCTTTTAGCTTGGGTCATGATCCCAGAGTCCTAGGATCGAGCCTCACATCGGGCTCCCTGTTCAGCAAGGGGGGGGGGGCGGTCTGCTTCTCCCTTTCCCTCTGCCCCTCCCCTCCCTGCTTGTGTTCTCTCTCTCTCAAATAAATAAGATCTTAAAAAAAAAAAAGTTTTTACATTATTTTAAGGGAAGGATGAAGGGGAAGAAGGGACGAGGAGGGGCCAGGGAAAAGGAGAGAAGTAGCAACAAAAACCTTACCTGCTCTGCAAAACCTGAAATTCTTAGTATTTGGACATTTCTAGAACGAGTTTGTGGAGCCCCACTCTAGAACTTTCCCTTCACGGGCAGGAAGTTCTACTGGAGGGCGCGGACTTGGAAGACAAATGAGATGAATGGGCGTGGGGGTCACTGAGCCCCCCTTCTCTTGTAGGAGGGAAGGCTGCATGGATTAAGCACCACTGTATACTTGACACCAGACCACATTTCATCCTCACAAAAGCCCTGTGTGGCAGGGTGGGGTAGCGGTGAGCCCTGTCCCCATTCTCCAGTTTACAGATGACACGGGCCCTTGTGGGGACAGGATGCGTATAATTATGCCCAAGAGCAAAACCGCCACATCAGCTGAAGCAAAGAGCAAACACAAACCACAAAAAGAAAGAAAGACAAGAAGGAAATACGGACAACTCGCATGCCACCGGGAGTGGTGTTCAGCAAGAACACGTTTCTCCTCAAGACATACTCTCAGAGTGTTGGCATCTTGCCTTTCTCTAAGATAAAATAATAGAACGACTAGTATTCTATGAATTCTGTGCCACGTATAGTGGGGGGGGGGGGGCGGGCAGGCTGCTTGGGCTGGCTCCCATTGGGCTCTCCCAGCTACTGGCTGTGTGACCTTAGGCAAGTCACCAAGCCTCTCTGAACCCCAGTCCCTGCATCTGTAAAATGGGGAGGACAGCAATACTTGATAGGGCATTTGCAGTGTGGTCAGTGCCAAAGAGGAACTCGCCTCCTAGGGGTGCCGGGAGGTGGAACTAAGTTAGAAAACATTGGACCAGCTGGCAAACAGCGGGTGCTGATTACTCGCTGCCCTTTCCCTTTCTCATTTCATGCAGGCCGGAACCTCTGAAAGTGAGGCCTTTTATCTCCATTTGATGGGTGAGGAGACCGAAAGGCAGAGAGCTAAAGTGGTTTGCGGAAGCCACACATCCAGCAGGAAGAGTAAGTTTCCAAAGCTGGCTATGTCCCCAAGATGCTGATCTGGACGTCACATCATGTGACTCATAAAATGGGGGCAAGCAGGGGAGACCAGGAGGGACTCTGATCTCTCTCTCTGCACTGGCCCATGGGTTTCCCCGAATGACCACTGGAAGGGGGGGGCAGAGGGGAGGGCTGTTCAGTGTTTGCGATCCCTTTAGACCCACATTCATTCATTCCACAAACATTTACACCTACTGTGTGCCAGGCACTGACCGGAACGCTGGGACACATCGAGGGCAGCAGACAGAGGGCCAGGCCCTCATGAAGCTGACATCCTGGTGGAGAGCAAGGAAAGCAGTGTGTGGGATAGTGAGGCCTGCGACAAACGCTCAGACGGAAATCCCCACAGTGGGGGGGGTGAGACGTGCCATAAGGGGTCGCAGAAGGAGGTGACATTTACACGGAGACCACGCCAATCAGGGTTCAGGCTCCTGTGAACTTTCGAACTCAGCAGGGTTCCTCTAGGCTGTGAGGTTCTCGGCACTGGGGAGGGGGGCTGGAGCACAGGACGCCAGTGAAGCAGGCAGCCGGCTGCACTTACAGAGTGGCCTTGGAGAGGGGCCTGGCGCCCCTGTGCTCAGGCTCAGCCATCGCCTTGCAAACTCTCCCTGTGGGCGTCAGCTCCCAAACATTCCATTGCCGTGGCTCCCGCCCACCCCACTGACCTCACCACCTGGACCTCAGAGCTGGGGAGACAGAGCTGGGGAGATGGGTGCTCTCTGGTGCCAGGCCCCTGGGGATAAGACCTGTGCCCCCCTCTGCAGGGAAACCAGCCAGAGGAAGAGGTCAAAGAATAATTCTTTTTTTTTTTTTTTAAGATTTTATTTATTTGACACACAGAGAGAGATTACAAGTAGGCAGAGAGGCAGGCAGAGAGACAGGGAGAGGAGGAAGCAGGCTCCCTGCTGAGCAGAGAGCCCAATGCGGGCCCTCGATCCCAGGACGCTGAGATCATGACCTGAGCCGAAAGCAGAGGCTTTAACCCACCGAGCCACCCAGGCGCCCGGATAATTCTTGAGCATAAAAGCTTTTTCAGCCCTTTTCGGTGCTGAAAAGGGGAAGAAGAGAAGGTGGGCTGGCTCCCTACATTAAAAGTATTAGCTCTCACTTAGTGAGCATTTATTTAGTTTTTTAAAGATTTTATGTATTTATTTGAGAGTGAGAGAATGCGTGTGCACAAGCAGGGGGAGTGGCAGGCAGACGCAGAGAGAGAAGCAGGCTCCCCGCTGAGCAGGGAGACCAATCTCGATGCGGGGCTCAATCCCAGGACATGAACTGAAGGCAGACACTTAATGGACTGAGCCACCAGGTGCCCCTATTGAGCACTTATTGTATGCCTAGGTACTAAGCTACGGGTTTTACACAGATGGCTGAATTTTGTCCTCACTACCCCACCACCCCCATGACCTCCTTTGACCCTCCCTTATTACCACCTATTTATTGGGGCTCAGAGAGGTGGGGTCACCTACCCAAGGCCACACAGCTAATAAGCAGGGGAACCAGGAGGAAGACCCAAACCTTTGCACTTTTTACCGAAAATGACCAAAGCAGCGCCCCCACGTGCTGCCCAGGCTCTCCCTAGGAGGCCTAGTTCAGCCCCCTGTTAGGCACAAGTTGGGGATAGGAGTGATGAGGCCAGGGCTCACATCCCGGCTCCCCTACTCAGAGGAGGCTGGGTGTCCCCCGTCACTCTGACAAGGCTCTCCGAGCCTCAGTGTTCCCACCCGGAAAATGGGAATAACAACAGAAGAAAGGAGTGGCCTGGCGAGGCAGGATCAGCAAGTCTCCTCTGTAAAGGGCCAGAGGGCCAATGATCTTGGCTGCGTGGGTCACAGGGTCTGTGAGGCTGCCTTTCCATTCATGAAAGCTGCTCTCCACAACACAGCAAGGAAGGCGTGTGGCCGTGTTCCAGTTTACAAAATCGGGCAGCGAGCTATGTTTGTCCTGCAGGCCACCGCTGGCCAACCCCCTGGTCCCTATGCTGCAAACNGGGGGGGGGGGGGGGGGGGGGCGCTCAGGCAAGCCCAGGAAATGCAAATGCAACTCACCCCAGTGGGAGCTGGTGTATATTTTGGTTCTGGGCTCCATCCCAGAAGGGCCAGCGGGAGGCCTCAGGTGGCCAGCCTCTGGTGGGTGAGAGAAAAATGTACAACTTGGGAAAACAAATAGTTCATTAAAAAAAAAAAAAGAAAAAAAGCAGCAGCAGCAGCATGAGCACGCACATAGAAGCATCTGGCATCTGGTTCTGTCACCAACTAAAGACGTAGGGAGGGAAATTCGTGTGTGCCCGGTGCTCTTCTGGGCATTCTGCCTGTCACCACTGCCCTGGGGGAAGACACTAGGATTATCCTCATTTTACGGACGGGGAAGGTGAGGCTCAGAGAGGCAAGGTGTCGAACTCAAGGTCACACAGATGGTATCAGCCTGAACTGGGACCCAGGTCCGTCCGATGCCAGAACCCAAGCTCTTCTTCATCACTTCCCTGAAACCCTACACCACCCAGTGCACAGATGGGGAAGTTATTTGTCACGTGGCGCCCAGGGTAGGGACCAACTTGGACACCTGGCCCCTGGCTCCCAGCCCTGCCCCCACCCTGTGCACCCCGTCCCCCCACCCCCAGCACGGCCCCTGCTCCTGGCTTCCTGCTTGGGAACACATGGGTCCCCTGCCTGGACACATAAACACACACAAATGCACCCACGCACCCACACCCATGCAGGCCCACAGGGGACCCTGTCTCCATTCCTCAGCCAAGAAGCTGCTAGGGATGGGGCAATGAGCACTGGAGTAGGAGTCCTGGTTCTACTGATGATCAGCAATGCAGTTTTTGTCAGGGTAGGAGGGTAGAGGGGCGTATTCCCTAACTTCTCCATGCCTCAGTTTCCTCATCTGTGAAATGAGGACACTAACAGAGCTATGAGTGTTAAACAAATGATCTAATATCACTTGGAACAGGCTCCAGGACTGTACCACTATAAATCCTCCCCTTTCCTTTGGTTCTCAAACCCCCGTGCCACAGACCCCTGTGTCCAGCACCCAAACATTTTGATTTGGAATTTATGTGATGAAGCCCTGGGATCTGCCTTTCACTTCCTACCCCGCCGCTCGAGGAAATGCTGCTCAGGGCACTGGAGCCGGCATTCAAGGCGCCCACCCAGGCCAGGCCCCCACACAGCGGTGCAGGGCAGCGTCAGGACACAGACCCACGTCTAGTTGGTCCTTCCACCCGTTTGTGCCACGGGGCCCTTCAGCTGTCTCGTGACAATGGGCCCCGTCTCAGAAGAGTGCTGTATTTTTTTTTCTTTCTGGGGGGAGGAGGTGAGAGAGAGAACATGCATAAGCAGCTGGGGGAGGGAGAGAGCAGGGAGGGAATCTCGAGCAGACTCCATGCCCAGCGTGGAGCCTGACACGGGGCTCGATCCCACGACCCTGAGATCATGACCTGAGCCAAAATCAAGGTCGGCCACTTAACCGACAGAGCCACCCAGGCGCCCAAGAGTGTTCTGAAACAGAATAAAATACAGAGGATCAAAAGGACACCAATTATAGTGAAATCTGGCTAAGGTCAGCATTACCAAAAAGACGCTCTGATAAAGTAACCTACATGCTCATTTACTGAAACAATAAATACGATCTGGGGCAGGCCCCATGACAAATGTAAGGTGCATGCCATGATGAGAAGAGAAATCTGCAGCTACCGGCAAACTATATAAAGATATATGTGGTTTCTGTCGGTCATCAAGGCCCTGCTGCCTGGACCTGTCACCTTCACGGACACCTGGAGAAAATGTTAACTCAGAGGCAGGGAAATCCTCCTCCAAACTCCTGGGCCCCTCAGAGGCCACCCAAAGACTGGAGATCCAGGAGTCAGAGAGCCGCACTCCTGCCTGGGGAGGGGCGGGGGCTCCGTTCCTGCCCATTGCCTCTCGCGCCGTCCAACACAAGAGCGGCAGGGAAAAGCTTGAGGACAGAGCCCAGAGTGTGGCTTGGGTCTGCTGACTTTACGTACAAAATAAAAGGAGGCAGCAATATGACTAGTAGGAAGAAACGTGACGTCCACCCATGCTGGCAACACATGCCAGCAGGTGACCTTGGATATGACCTCAAGTCTGAAGCGAGTGGAGGACACCAGGGACCGGAGTTGGGGCGACCTTGGCCCCAGACCCTAAACACGGCCATGCGGGGAGGCAGAATGAGTGGTATGTCTCTGTTGCCAGCGGTGCACAGAGCCCCAGGCGGGCACTCAGCCAGCCTCTGGGCCTCAGCTTCCTTATCTGGAAAATGGGCCCAACAAGTCTCAGGAGCAAGGCTGCCATGAGGCTTCACGGAGATGGAGGCTTCACCGTGAGAAAGAGCAGAGGGCAGGCCTGTCTTTATCCAAACCGCACATCCCGCACGTAAAGTTGAGACACCCAAGCTGTGGCCTTTGGGGCCCACTAGCCCAGAAGGCAAAGCAGAGAGTAACATTCCCTGACCCAGGACTAGGGGAAGGGGCTTTTAATCCTACACGCTCTGCCCCGGTGCCGTGCCACCAGGAGACGCCTCTTCCTTCTCCGGACTCAGTTTCCACTGACTTCCAGGGGTTGGCTGAACTCTGAGGTTCCTTTCCCTGCCCCACACCCAGCTTCAATGGCTAGAACCTTCTTTGATGCAAGCTCTCGGCGGCGGGGGTGGTGGGGGGTGCCCCATGGAAGATTTCACTTGAAAAAGGAACTGAGGGCTAGCATTTTAAAAACTGACATGAGAGATCAGTTTCCTTATCTGTAGAATGAGCACAGGTAGCGCCCAGCTCCTGGGGCAGTGGAGGGGGAATATGATAATACCTCCAAAGTGTTTTATCCACGCCTTGACTCACCCTGGGCCCCAGTGCACGTGGCCCAGGACACCCCGCTGAGCTGTGAAGGCGACCTCCAATGAGTCTCCTCACCCCTCTGAACCTTAAGATGGAAATGGCTTTCCAGGCTCCTGCATGAGCTCCGCTGCTCAGGGTGCAGCATCCAGCAGGCGGCCTGGTAGCGGGCATCCCAGAAACTCTTTAAGGCCTGGAAGCCACGGACGCTCCGGCCACCCACACACTCAAGTCTTGGGAAATCTGTCCGGTTGAGCCAGTCTGGATTGCACCCCACGCGGCTCTGGCAAATTCCCACGGCCGAGCGGCTCTCCAGCCCAGGAGGAGGGGCTGTTCCAAACAGGAACTGTCCCCAGGGCTGCAGACCGGGTCACCGCAGACTACCGTGCCTTCTCCTAATTGGTCTTCCTTCCTTCCTTCCTTCCTCGGCCAGCACCCAGCTCACACATTCGCCCCAAAGAGAACACGGGAGATGAGGCGAGGGGAGGGGTGGCCCCACAGTGGTTAAGGGCATGAGTGGACGGCTCAGGAGGGACCCAGTCCACGTTTGGCTCTGCCAAGTATGAGCCGTGAGACCTGGGGCCAGTTCACGGCAATGGCCTCAGTGGCCTCATCTGTCGAATGGGTTCAGTGGCTTGTCTTGGAGGGTTGCTGGGATGATTGTTGAGGCAAGTACTCAGGGCAGGAGCCGGCAGGAGGAGGATTCCAGTAAACGCCAGCTATTAAATTATCATCATCTCTAATTAGATATTCTCATTAAACATTCCACAGTATAACTACAACAGACCTGGATGTTCCCTATAAAAATTCATTACCCTGGGGGCGCCTGAGTGGCTCAGTCGGTTGAGGGTTTGACTCTTGATTTCGGCTTGGGTCGTGGTTTCGGGGTTGTGGGATCAAGTCCCTCATTGGGCTCCGTGCCTTCTCCCTTGCCCTCTGTTCCTTCCTCCCCTTTCTCAATCTCTCCCTCTCTCTCCCTCTCAAGTAAATAAATAAAATCTTTAAAAATTTCATTACCCTGCAAGACATCCAAGGTAGGTTAGGTGATCGAGAGGCTGGCTGACCCAATGCTGGTAAATATTTATGTTGGAAAAATACTCTAGGGGCGCCTGGGTGGCTCAGTTGGGTAAGCCTCTGCCTTTGGCTCAGGTCATGATCTCAGGGTCCTGGGATCGAGGCCCGCATCGGGCTCCCTGCTCAGCGGGGAGCCTGCTTCCTCCTCTCTCTCTGCCTGTCTCTCTGCCTACTTGTGATTTCTCTATGTGTCAAATAAATAAATAAAATCTTTAAAAAAAATACTCTAGAAAGATACACCCTAAAATGCTAACTGGAACTTCATTTATTTCTCCTTTTCATCCCCCTGAATTTTCTAACTCTCCTACAGGGGATATGTTTCAATGGTGTGATACAGGAGAAAAGAGGGGGAAAATGAAATTGGGGTGATTTCTAGGCTTGCTGCATAACTTGGAGAACTTTAGCCCTGGAATATACAGCCCGCAGTCAAGAAAGCCCAGAGGAAGCCCAGAGAGCAGAGTCTGGTCAAGGTCATGGAGCAGGCCAGGCCTGGGCCCAGCTCTCCAGACACCCAGCCTCCTCTCTGTGGGCATCGTGCTGGCTCATTCTCCTAACAAGATTAGGTAGGTTGGCCTCCTGATTAAAAGTCTGGCTCTGGAGTCAGGCTGAAGATCCCGGAAGGGCCAGGAGTTACATGACCTTGGAAAGATACTCAACTACCGTGGGCATCAGTCTCCTTATATGTAAAATGAGAATTGGACTTGCAGCAGTGCCAGATAGTTTCTGTCCGGATTAAATAAAATAATGCACGGAAAGCACTTTGTACTGTTCTTGAAAACAGTCGGTGCTCTGGGTCCTATTATTATAGTTATCACTATAATTAGTATTTGCAATCAAGTGATGTCATGGAAAATCCTTTGAAGGGCATGGAATAATAACCCAGCAGGGGGCGCCTGGGTGGCTCAGTGGGTTAAAGCCTCTGCCTTCGGCTCAGGTCATGATCTCAGGGTCCTGGGATCGAGGCCCACATCGGGCTCCCTGCTCAGCAGGGAGCCTGCCTCCTCCTCTCTCTCTGCCTGCCTCTCTGCCTACTTGTAATCTCTCTCTCTCTCTGTCAAAAAATAAATAAAATCTTAAAAAAAATAATAACCCAGCAGGCACAGGAAAGAAATTCAGACTTGGGTACTAGGGAGCCATGGCAGGTATTTGAGTGAGGGAGGTGCAATATGGCTCTGAAGCTGCATGAGGCTCGCAGCCAGTGGCCGTCTCCAGGAGCCTTCTTGGCCAGCGTCCTCTGTCACAGGCTCCACATCCTAGGCCATCCTGCTAGTGCTGTGGGGCAAAAACAGCACAGCTCCCACAAGCCACGCCCCCACCACTTCCAGTTCTACCAGCTTCCTGGGCACCAGCTGGGGCGGTGAACATCAAGTGAGCCACAAGCTGGGGGACCTGAAGCAGCCCAGATGGCCTCAGTCCACAGGTGGGATGACCAGGAGGTCCAAACACCTGGCAGGGGCTCCGGGGCAACAGGGGAGAAACGGCCCCTACTTCAGGGGCACGAAGACTGGTTCCCTTCTACTTTCCCATGTGACCTTGGGAAAATCCCCCCTCTCTTAGAGATAAATTTGCCCACATGCAAACAGGGTCTTAATGTTTCCATATGCCTAGGGGCTGCAGGGCAGGGCGGGGAGTGGGAATGCGTGCCACAAAATAAAGCAACAAAGTAAAGCGACAGTGGTTTCCTTCAGCTGCACTCCCATGGCCTGCCAGGCACTGTGCTGGGCGCTGCAGGTGCACACTTTAAACTCTCACAATCTAGACGTCCTTGTATCCTTCCTAGTTCTAAAATTTACTTAAGTATTCAAGTCACAGGTATCATCTCCATATTTGAAAAAAAAACAGAGAAAGTTTAAGTCTCTCTGGAGCCAAGTCTCCAACCGCGACTGATGGGTTTGGGGAGGGGCTGCCTGCCCTTCTTTCCAGCGGGTCCCAGTCGAGCCTGTATCTGAATGGACGTCACACTGAGCCTCCCGAACACCCGTCCTCCCCTCCTTCCATCCACATGCCATCATATCCCATCATGGGCCGATTTTGCCCGAGGGGACAATCAGCAATGTCAGAGACAGTTTTCATTGTCACGAGTAGGATTCATCTCACGAGTAGAAGGGATGCCGCCAAGCATCCTACAATGTCCAGGTCAGCACCCCCCCGACCCCCGCTGCCCCACAAACAATCATCGGGCCCCAAATGTCAGCGTGGCCAAGGCTGAGAAGCTCTGGACCACATGCATCCTTCTGAAACTTTTGTGGTCCATGCCACGCTAGGTCACAGAGGTATTTCCATGGCAGCACACTGGTTCTGCCACCCAGGAAACACTACTTGAGCACCTACCGTATGTGCCCTATAGCCCAGCCAGATGCAGTCTAGCACGGGTCACATAGGTTAATGACAGAGGGGGCTCGTTGTCACACCAGGCCCATAAGGATCGTATGGATCGGACTGGATCATCCTCCCTCCTTTTAACTGCTCCAGAGCACACCCCCCCCCCCACCCCCCCCCCCCCCCCC
>LNAC01000410.1:225898-236891 GCA_002007465.1 Ailurus styani
CCACCCCACTGCCGCCACAGCAGGGATGGCCCACCATGCAGGACCCAACCCTCCCTGCGGGACATTTAGGCTGTTTTCATCTTTGCAGCAATCCGCCCCATCACACAGGAACAAGCTTCGTCATGCTCACGTTGAGAGGCCCCCTAGCGCTCCCTGGAAGCTTACTAGTCCCTCTTGGAGGTTCCACATCGAATCTGCGAATCTGCATTTTAACAGACCACAGGGATTCCCGTGCACCTTAAAACTGGAGCAGCACAGATCTAGGAAGCTATGTATAAAGGGGGTTGGCTGGCTGGGGGCCAGGCATCTTCAGATCTCCACAGAAACTGCCAAAGCGCCCCCCAAAAGACCCTCCGGCCAGTGATCTTTAAGGTCCCTCCCCCCACCGTCTGTACCAACTTTGTATGTCAGATGCTGCTGTTTTGATCAGGCTGACGGCTCCTTCCCTCTTCCAGCTATGAGGCTGATCAAGGTGTCCAGACAACCAGAACCCAGGGCCGGTGACCTGTAAGGCCTCTCCCAGCTCTGGCTTTTTAGAATCTGGCCATGTCCCGGGCATGTTCCCTGCCAGTTTCCTGCCCGCCCACTCTGGCTGTCAGCACATGGCTCAAAGCAGGAAGGCGGAAAGGTTATGGCTCACCTAGCAAGGGAAGGAAAGTTCCCGAGGGAGGGAACAGGCTCCGTGGTCTGGGGATCCGTGAGCGCCCCCAGGGAGGCTGCCCTGTGCCCATTCATGTCCAGTCACCTGGGACGGAGGACCAGGCTGGGGGACGGGGCAGGCCTGCCCTCGTGAAGCACAGGAGGTAAGGTCGGGGTACTGGGGTGAGGACAGGGCCTGTGTCGGGGAGGGCTGATTGGCGCCCCAGCTTTGACCGACTAGGCACACATCTCAGCCCCAGGTCCCTCCCCCCGAAGGTGAGCTCACACCACTCACTGCAGAGCTGCTGGGAGGAAGAGAACGTGGGAATCAGCCAACAAACAGTAGCACTATCTGGAGGCCTGTCTCCCATCTGGAGCGGGCGCTGTGCTATTTCCCTCAACTACTCCCCCCTCGCAGCCGCCAGCTGTAGTCAGCACTGCTATTCACTCCACCAGACAGATGAAGACTGCCCCAGCGCCCGACCCTTGATCCAACATGGAGACATGGTGGTGGGAGCGGTGACCTGGCACTGACAAGGTCTGCATTTCCCCATCTGAATCCTGCCCATGTTGAGCTGTGTGGACTTAGGCAAGCCCCTTCACCTCTCTGAGCCTCAGCTTCCAAAGCAGTGCAGCCAGGACATAATCCAGAGAAGGGAGATGGGAAGCCACCCAGTGAACGGGAGGGTACCATGCTCACCACCTCCCCCCCTCCCCCGCCAGGGCTCTACACATTCACCCCTCGAAAGACCCAACCCAGGAAGACTTACCCATGGGCATCACAGATCTCTCCTATGCCCTAGGTGCGACGGGGGGAGGCCGTGCAGAGCTGGCAATCCCCAGAGAGGGAGAGCCACTTGCTCAAGGTCACACAGAGTGCTAAGCGGTGGAGAGCAGGGCAGGGAAGCAGGAAGTGGGGTATCAAACCTGAGTGGGGTGCAGGCTGCAATCAGGGTGGCAGGGTAGGACGAGGTTGGGGCTGGCAGGTGTCTGGAGTGGAGATCAGCAGAAGAAGGCTGACTTTGGGCAGCCAACATTACTCCTCCGTTCTCTTAGCTGTGAAGTCTCTTTGAAGGACCGGGCAGTCCTGTGATGTGCCCGCCCCCTCCCCAAAGGCTCCTCCCCACTGGACCCAACCCGGTCACCTGCCTGTGCACTATCAGTCTGGGGCATCAGGGCTCCTCTCTGCAGCCACAGCTCAAGCCTTTCAGGCTATACAGTCTCCCCACAGCTGGACTCATCCCATCCTCTGGAATCTTCTCTCACCACGGCGGCCAGAGGGTATAACTACCACGGAAACCTGGCCACATCGCTTCCCTGCCTAAACCCTTCCATGAGCCCTCAGCTTCGGCCTGACACTGTAGCCTTTTTCCAGCATTCATAACAGTGATGTCCAGATGATGTCCAGGGTAAGCCACACATGGAATTCAATTTTCCAGAAGCCACGTTAAAAAAATAAATAAATAAAAGCCACATGAAAAAGAAAACGGTGAAATGAAATTTGATTCTAGATTTCGTTTCACCCAACCTATCCAAAATATTACCATTAATCAATGTGAACATTTAAATAAAGTCAACTTAGAATATAAATATCATTTAAAATCAATGTAAAAATTAAGATTAATTAGACATTTCCCCCATAGCACGAGGTCTCTGAAATCCGGGGTGTACATTCAACTTTTCAGTAGGCATATCCGATCTGTATTTAGAGTTCACAAAATTTACAGTTGAAAAAGTACATTCGCATCCCGAAATAGTTCCACACATGCTTAAAAGTTCCCCAAGAACGGAATGAAGTGTCTGTTTTGAGATCTAAATTTAAGTTCAACTGAAATGAAAAATTCAGTTCCTTGGGTGCGCGAGCCACACTGCAAGAGCTTGGCAACCACATGTGGCTTATGGCTCCGTGGGGGGGGGGGGCTGGACAGGACATACAGGCTGATTAAGTCCTTGACTGTCATGAGTCCCCACAGTCCCCTCCCGCCCCATTTCCAGGCCTGCCCTTGGGAGTGAAAGCCCCAAGCACGTGGAGCTTCTGTCTCTGCATCTCCATGATTCACCAGTGCCCTTCCTTGGCATCTCCCGCTTCCTGCCAGTTCCCACTCAACCCTTGAAAATTCAGCTCCAGGTTCCCCCTCCTGCGAAGGCATCTCTGACATCCTCCGGCTGGGGTGACATTCCCAGTCCTTCTGCTCACTGCCCCTCTTACTATAATGTCGTACGGTATTACGACTGTCCTGCTCAACGCTTCCCAACCTCAGGGCTACTGACATTGGGGTACCATCCCTGGCCTCTGATCATTAGTGATCCCTGGGGGCACAATCACGTCGTTGTCTGGTTGAGAACCAGAGCCTGGCACACAGAAGGTCCCCAGGCGTGTGCCTGAACACAAGAGGCGTACTCAACTACGCTTAACCCCCTGATGCCCGCCTCCTCCAGGAAGACTTCTGTGATGCTCTAGCCCAGTCAGTGCTTCCCTGGAGCTCCCGCAGCCCCTGGGCACTCGCCCCTGTAGTAACATCCTCCAAGGGTAGGCACTGGGTCTTGTTCATTGCTGTGTTTTCAGTGACTAACCTGGAGAATGGCATATAGTAGGTGCTTAATAGATATCTCTAAAACTGACCTGAGAAACAGAAATGACTTAGGTTGAAAAAGTCCCCACAGGGTAAGTTCTGCCTGTTTTAGTTCAGGGTTCTTTCATCCCAGCAAAGGTGCTAATAAGAGCCAGAGCTCCATTTATGCAGCAAGCGCTGAGCTAAATGTAAATAAATATTCTGCAGGGTTCAGAGAGGAAAACTGAGGCTTACACAAGTGAAGGGCTTGCCCTGTCTTCAAATCAATGACTTTGAGGCTCGAAATGCCCAGTTCTTCGTTTTATGGACTGAAAGAATTTACAAATGGAAGAAGACATTTGCAATACACAAATAACACAAGGTATTTGTAACCAGAATATATAAAGAGCTCTTTGAAATCAATAAGAATAGGCAACCCAAGAGAAAAACGGGCAAATCTGAAGAGATACACTTCATACAACAGATCATCTAAACAGTCACTAAGCACATGAAAGAGCACTCACTGTCACCCACCAGGGAAATAAATGCAAATTAAAAGTCTAATATAAGACCATTATACCTGTGAATAGCTTTTAAAAAAAAAAGATAACACCAGGAATTAGCAAGGACATGATGCAACCACAACTTTCATGCTCAGGGGACAGGGGAACCTGGAAATTCCCTTTGGGAAAATGGCATAACAGAGCCAAAAGCAGAACATGTACCTTGTCTATGACTGAGCAATTCTACTGCTAAGTACACATCCTTCAGAAATGCACCGAACTGCGGCACCTGGATGGCTTAGTTGGTTAAGGATCTGACTCTTGATCTCAGTTCAGATCATGATCTCAGGGCTGTGAGACTGAGCCCTGCATTGGGCTCAGCGCTCATCCCTGCTGGTGATTTTCCTTCCTTCTCCTGCTGCCCCATGCTCTTTCTCTCTATCAAATAAACAAATAAATCTTTAAAAAAATGCATCTAATTGTTCACCAAAGAACACATATCAAAGTATCCCAGCCCCCAACTAGAAACTACCCAAATGCCCATTAACAAGAGAATAAATATGTAAACACAAATAAACTATATACACCAAACAGCCAGGCAAAACAAGAAGCCAGAACTTCACACAACAATCTGGATGAATCTCACAGATTTATGCTGAGCGAAAAAAAAAAAGTACGAAAGAGAGCATCTGCGTTTTTATGTACGTAAAGTACTTTATATGTCTATAAAGTACAAAGACAGGCAAAATTAACTTCTAATAGGAGATTTAAAGATCGTAGCTACCCTTTGGGGAGGCCTCACTGGAGGGGGGACCAGGCATCTTGTTGGAGGGGGTACAAGGCATGTGCTTTTTTTCTGGATCTGGTAGCCTCATGCCTTTTGAAAATTCACCGAGCTGTCCACTTACGAGGTATGCACCCTTCTGTACATATGACAGACTTCAATAAAAATAGTCTTAAAGAGCCACACTTGGTCTGATGCTGAGGAATGGTGGTGCCGGCCAGGCGCCCTCCCACACACACACCTTCCCATCCACTATAGTGGAACACACAGGACTCCATTCATTCCCTTCATCAACACCCACCAGCAGGCGCTCTCCCAGGGCTGGGCTTGGTGCCGGGCACTGGGAACAGAAAGGTCAACAGAGCAGAGGCCTCCGGTCATGCCACCCAGAGCCCAGTTCCTGGCCCACACCTCCGCCCCCAAAGCACACGCAGTTAAAGGAGTAGGCCAATAAAGGCTGGGCTGGCTTTTCATGAGAGGCCAAGGAGGTGATGTCTGCTTGTCTTCCTCTCTCTCTCTCTGTCCCCCCTCGGAGAATGGTTTCAGGCTTTTTCCTTCCTGATACTGGACCAAACCTGAACATGCCAGCACACGTAGCAGAAGACTCCTACTGAATTAACATCTCCAGCCCAAAATTCCCTCCGCAACACCAGACTCCAGCAACAACTATCTCCTCGTCACCTCCAACTGGGCACTGAGCTGGCACCACAAACTTAGCGCATCCAAAGCTGATCTCCTGGTTCCCCTAACCCAAATACATTCCCTTACTTGGTGGCAGCGTACTATGCTCAGGCCAAAAGGCTTGAAGGCCGCCAAAAATAAGACTCTCTTTTCTCTCTCCCACCCGAATCTAACCCAGTAGCAAATCCTGCCAAGTTCACCTTCAAGGGGCAGCCAAGCAACCATTTCTTGGCTGTGTCACCAAAGGCACAGGTAATCAAAGAAAAAAGAAACAGACAAAACAACTTCATGAAAATTAAAACATTTGGTGCATCAAAAGACACTATCCACACAGTAAAAAGAGAATCCACAAAAATAGGAGAAAATATTTGCAAAGCCCGTAACTCACGAGGGATTAATTAATAACCAGAATATGTAAGGAACTCCTAAAACTTAACAACAAAACCCCAAACCACCTGATTCAAAAATGGGCAAAGGACTTTAACAGACATTCCTCCACAGAGGACCTACGAATGGCCGACAAGCACATGGAAAGACAGCTCAATATCGCTGACCATCAGGGAAATGCAAATCAAAACTGCAAAGAGAAAACACCTGGAAGGAACAATGTGAATACCTCCCCCTCCCACCTGGTCCCCCAGCCTCCCCCCTGCAGCTCTCCAACAGTCCACATGTCAAGGCTCCCCACTATTCTTAGGACACAATTTTTTTTTAAGGAGGGGGGGAGAGGCAAAGGGAAAGGGAGAAAGAGAATCTTAAGCAGGCTCCGTGGCCAGCACAGAAAAAAATTTTTTTTCCCTATTAGCTTTGGTAAAAGCTTAGGTAAGTCACTTAGCCTCTCTAAGCCTCATTTTCTTATCTGTAAAAGGCAAATAGCAACTAAGTACACATACAGGCCTTAATATCACATTGGAGCAGAGTAAATGCTCAATGAATGACGATGCCTGCCTCCACTTTTCCCTCCAGGGTAGAAATCCAGGTAGAGATGCCTCTCCCTTTTATTTCTCCTCCACTACCGGTATGGGTATCTGTCAAACTGCCTGCCAAGCATGCATTCTCTCATCTTCTGGGATCAGTCCTTGTGACCAGGATGGGGCTGATCCCATGCCCAGGACCAGCAATGGAGGGCTGGCCAATAAGAGGGTATAGACGTTCACCAGTAGGCATGAGACCCCAGGTGGGTGAAGAGGAGTCATTCCCAGGATTTGCAAGAATTATTAGAGAAATGGCTCTCTTGCAGCCAAGACTGCCAATGTTAGGAGGATGTATGCCCAGAAGTGTTACTGGGGAGAGCATGCCTGAGAATGAAGCCACCACTGAAGAAAGCCCATCTAAGAGACATATCCTGATATACTAGAATACCTGGATCCAACTATACCTGAAGGTGATTCGACTCCAGACTGTTTACTTGACCCCCAAAATACAGATACACAGCAGGCTCTTTTGACCTCTGCCTGTTTACCTCTCCATGGTCTTCTCCCAGGCCCCAGAATGCTTTTTCTTTTTATGAATGTTTCGATAAGACTAAGCAAAACTGATCTCCAAAGCCTTACACGATGATGGCTAGAGCCAGCAGCTAACCACTCGCACTTCTGCCCCAAGGGCATGGAAATGAGTTTTCTACATGGGAAGCCAACTCTTACAAAAAGGTCAGGTTGTTCCCATGTATTTTTCTGGCTTACAAAAGAGCCAGGTTGTTCCATATGTTTCGCTCACAAAGTCTCTGGCTAACTTCCTCCTTCCCCTGCTCCCAGTTACAGCTTATGGCTTTTTTGATTGCATTACCTTCCACTTCTTTGTTGTGGCAGTTTTGCAATGGCCGATGGCCAAACAGTGGAAAGGCCTGACCAAGAACAAAGCAAGCAATAACCATTTGTGGGAGGTAATGTCCCCAGATAAGAAGGCCTACACACCTTTTTTTATGGTTCATCCAAGAGGCGTTCGGCTTTCATCCCCCGGTGATACTGTGAGTGGGCATGTGAGTGTGGACAGGGGTGGGACTGGGGGTTAGGTGCACGATTTGCTACCTGGACATCTAGTTTCCTGAGGCCTTAACCTGCCCCTGTCAACGTCTCAGACAAACCCTGCCCGGGACCAGGAGAGGTTCCTCCCTCGCCTACTCATGAAGCAGGGAGAAGAGCCAGGATTTCACAAAGTCCTCAAGAGCTGTTCAGAACAAGAACACTTAACGAATAGAAAGCCATGAGGAAGAAGGGGCAGCTCCTCACGGTTCACTGTCTTCTGGGGGGAGGGGGAGGCCTGGGAGGGGCACTCCAGATTCGGAGGGAGGAAGTGAACAGCTTTATCCTACAGGAAAATGGTTTGGGCCCCGAGAATGCCGGGGACCTTGCTGGGAAGTATTTCTATCTGCAGACTTGCCTGGACGTCACCAGGAAGAGGATCAGGTCAGGGGACAGTCCCTAAACTTACCTGAGCCAGTGTCCTCATCTGCGAAATGGGTGAACAACATAATCCTTATCGCTGTGAATTACCGAGCACCTCTACACATCCGGCCCCAGAAGACCTTATCATCTACCATCTCCTGGCAACCCAAGAGATGGTCATGACTGTGATCTCCGTTTTACAGGTGAGGAAGCTGAGGCCCAGAGAGGGGAAGGAACTGGCCCAAGGTCTCACAGCTTGGGCACCAGCCAGCTGGCCTTCTGACTCCCACGTGTCTGACTCAGAAGGCCCCATCTTTGCACCATATCAGGCTCCTCTCAATGCCTGCCTCGCGTCACTGTGACACTTCGGGGGCACCACACGCAAAATGATAAACGTGCACTTGCCAGAAACTGGCAAGTCTTAGGTATTCAGGGATCTGGGAACTGAGTGGCTGGAGGCAGGTGCAGCTCCCTGGAGCCCTCACTACCCCCTTCATCTGGGCTCTCCGTCCCCAGTCCCAGGTGGAGAAGGTCCCTCAAGGGCAGAGTTGGGCAAAGTGATAGTAAGCAATCACCTTGCAATGAAGGAGCACATGCCTGGGGGCCAGTGCCCTCCAGAACATGGGCTCCTGCCCACACATCTGGCTGTGCCCATCACTCCCAGCCCCATTAGGAACCTGCTACCCACTGGCAGCCCCGAGAAATCAAATCTGGAGAAGTCTGTGGATCAGGCCAGGAAACATACGGTCTAGTAACTGGATAATAGGCAGAATGAAAGGAGAGAGTGGGATCAGGGGAATAAGTCATGTGTCCAAGGAGGTCAGAGGGAAGGGCTGTGGATTCTGGCTAGCATGGGAGGCATGGGAGGCATGGGAGGGGGTCAGGCAGAGAAGGATGCCCAACACGGGAACAGGAGCAGAGCAGAGGCTGGGCGCGGGGTCCCGGACAAGGGAGGAGCTTGAGCACAGAGGCCCAGAGGCGTCCAAGCGCACTGGGAATCAAGAGTGGCAAAGCATTGATTTACTATGAGCCCACCCGTGTCAAGGTCACAGTGGGGTTAAATGTTAATGGTGATAAAAATACAATAGCGAGAATAGTAATAATAGCAAAGGCACAGGTACTGCTAACTTCGTGCCCAGACACTGTTCCAGGTGCTGTTAGGAACACAATTGGCACATGTACTGGTGTACTAGTCCAATCGATCCTCACAACTGATCTATCAGAACTGTGCGGTTATTATCCCATTTCATAAATGAGGAAACTGAGGCACAGAGCGGTTTCAAATCCTTGCCTGAGAGCTCACAGAAGGCGTGTGGTGGGGCAGGGTTTTGCTCCTACACTGTCCGGTTTTTAGAGTATGTTTAACCTCTACCACAGTGGTTCCCAAAGTGGGTTCCCAGACCAGCACTGGCAGCTCCCCTTTCAGACCTGCTGAATGAGTGGGGCGGGTGGGGTAGTGGATTCTGGGTATGGGATGCAGCACTGCCCTACACCTGCTCGAGGGGAGGGAGGCAGGAGACGAGGGCGGCGGCCAGATCTTGGGGTCTCCAGTGCCATGAGAAGGGGTTCCCCCCACTCCTTTGTAGGCAATAGGGAGCTAGTGAAGGCTTTTGAGGGGGGGAGCCATGTCTTCTCCTTTTGGGTTGTCCCAGCTAAGTCACAGAAGACCTTGCGATATAACGGTATCCTCATGACCCAAGAGAGAGCAGGCAACATTTAACCAGAGGACTGAGGCTCCCAAGGCCAAGGCAGCCACTGCCCCTGCCTGAGAGCCAGCACAGTGAGATCAGTGACCTCTGACCCCACCAACCCAACCCCCTCTGCTAGTCTCAGAATCCTTGTGCTTCATTCCCTTGAAGGGTAGTAGAGAACCCCAAGGATCTCAGGGGAGGAACCCGCCCAGACTCCCCCAGCAGGCAGGTGAGGGAGAGCCAACCTCAAACCCCAGCACCTCACCTAGGAGGGGGTGTTCACAGGACAGCCACAGAGGGCCTCCAGAGTACCTACCAGCTAAAGCCTCTCCCCGCACGGCATCTACCTTGGGGAACCGAGACCTGCTCTGTACCCCAAATCTGTTTTCAAGACCTCAGCAAACCACCTCCACCCTCTGAGCCTCAATCTCTGAACCCTCTGTGAAAGGAAAAGGCTAGACTCATTTCCTAATATTGCTAACCCCCAAATTCGCCAACAAATTGTGCACTGCTGACCTACTGTGTGCCCCAAGAGAGCCGTGAACACAGTGTGGGGCCTGCCCAGGGAGCCCAGGGCCACTGAGACAGAAGGAAAGGCGAAGGCAATGACCCACGGGCCACGCACCTGCTGTGTGCGGACTCAGTGGGAGTCCCCAGAGGCAGGGTGACCAACATCTCCACCAGAGGTGACAGCCCCCTGCTAAGCCCCCAAACCAAGTTAGACCCAAAGCTGCACTCCGCCCCCTCACTGCAAACCCAGGCTTCCTGTTCCACTGCCTCCTCCACAGCCCTGGCACCTGCCCTGGAGGTGAGGGGACACCCCAGCCCCGCCCACCCCTGCTCTAGGGGCCCCAAGGGCGGGGGTGCTGTAGGGGGGCGGCCTCAGAACCCTGGCAGTGCTCTGCTGCCTCCGCTGGCCTCCAGACCTCCCTGGGCCTCCACCCCCTGGGGGGAGTCTGCACACCACCTAGGCCCACGCCTCCGGGAGGGTGGTCACGGAGCCCCCACGCTCTCTGTGGGTTAGGTTCCGAAGGTTCTGGGGGCAGGATGTCACTCACAGCCAAAGGAAGTAGGACAGAGAGTTTCTAATGACATAAAGGAAGAGCTGTGGAGGGGGGGTGTGGAGGGGAAGTAGCACCAGTGGGGGAGGGAGAAGACAGACAGATGGAGAGAGAGCCAGCCAGCCAGAGATAGAGAGAGACAGTGATGGGGGAGACAGAGTCGGGGAGACCTGAACAGAGGGAGGTAGGGATGGGAAGGAGACGGGGAGAGACAAAAATAGAGACCCAGCCAGATGTAGGGAGCAGGAGCGAGATGGGGGAGCAGAAACAGCCTGGAACCGGAACCTCAACTCAGTGTCCTTCCCCACCCCGCGGTCAAGGCTCCTAGGGCTTCAGGGAGGAGCGGAACCTTAAGAGGAAGGTCACTTGCCAGCCTGGCCCCCCTGCGAGCCCCCACGCCCTGTCCCGGGGCTGCCCAAATTCCCACCTGCTCATTACTCTCACCTGTTTCATACTTTTGTTCAATGAATTTAATATTGCTAGAACGTTTTNCTGCCCAAATTCCCACCTGCTCATTACTCTCACCTGTTTCATACTTTTGTTCAATGAATTTAATATTGCTAGAACGTTTTCAAAGGAAACTAGAACTGAGTGGCTTAAATGAAAAACATGCCCTAATTAAAAAGAAACTGCAAAAATAAATGCAAAGGAAGCGATCTTTAAGCCTCCGAGCTGGGGGCGGCCACCCAGGGAGCCCC
>LNAC01000410.1:243950-291868 GCA_002007465.1 Ailurus styani
GGACGGCGCGGAGGGGCGGGACGGCCCGAGAGCTGCCCCGCCCCGGAAGTCCTGGTTTGCGGGCTGACTTACCCCCAGGACGGGCGGCTCACCCCTCTTCCTGTCGGGACGGGTCTGTTGCAGAGTTCTCTTCTGTCTGTAAGCAGCAAAGTGGAATGGTCGCCGAGAACTGGTGTAAGAGACGAAGAAGACTAGACCCTGGACAGAGTGCTACTGTGTGTGTAACACAAGGAAAAAAGAGGGAGGGACTATCGTACAGATTCGTAGATGTCGGGGGTTCTCAAGAAGGGGCTGATTTTGCCCTGCTCCCCCAGCCCCACCCCAGGGACATTTGACAATATCTGAAGACATTTTTGGTGGTCACGGCAGGGAGGCAGGGGGGTCCTACAGGTGTCTAGCGGCTAGAGACCCGAGATGCTGCTAAACATCGGGTGGAAACACAGGGCAGCCCCTTCCCCACCCAACCACCCCAGCCTAAAATGTCAGTTGTGCTGAGGTTGAGAAATCCCGACATACACGAGTAAAATAAAACTCCAGGCTCGTAGGTCTCAAGATGTTTAACCTCTCTGTACCTGTGTTTCTTTATCTGTAAAATGAGTATGTAATAGATCTATCTGTGCATTATATGCATGTGCATTGAAGGAAGGGATGCAGGCTTTTCATTGTGAAAAATTTTGTGTTTTTTTAATAAATTTCTGCAACTGTTAACAGCCATAACAGCAATCACAGACACATGATAAGTACGAAGCATTTATCTAAACACTTCATCTATATTTACATATTTAAGCTATAAAGAGCCTGTGTGATGGGTCTATTATCATCCCCATCTCAAAGATAAGAAAACCAAGGCATACAGATATTAAGTAATTTGCCCTGGCTACCCATGCATTCATTCATAGCTCTTCATTAATTCATTCATGGGTCCAGGGAATAGTGCCTCCCATGTAGAAAGTGTTGGGACTAACAATATGAAATCCCCTGTCCCCATGACACTGGCTGTTATTGAAAAAAATCATTTAGTGTTTGTTGTGCATATATCAGGGGCTTTGTATGACTAACTGCATAGGAACTCTGCTGGGTGTTTTCCTTTTTTTTTTTTTTTTAAGATTTTATTTATTTATTGGAGAAAGAGAGAAAGGGAGAGCATGAGTTAGGGAAGGGGCAGAGGAAGAAGGAGAAGCAGACACCCTGCTGAGCTGGGAGCCAGACACGGAGCTTCAGGCTCAATCCCAGGACCATGAGATCAGGACCTGAGCCAAGGGCAGACTCTTAACCAACTGAGCCACCCAGGCGCCGCTCTGCTGGGTGTTTTCTAATGCCCCTTTGTGGGTGGAGAAATGGAGATCAAGGGAAGAGATCTGAATGGGGAGCATTTGTTTAATAACATTCTTGCTAGCATCTCCTGAGCGCCTTGTGTCAGGGACTGGGATTTAGCAGGTGACAGGAAGACAAGGCCCCTGCATCCAAGGGGGAAGCCAGACCCTTCAATAAGCATTCACGACAAAGTGGGCACCTCTAATTGGAGAGGAGGAAATAGGGCAGGATTAACCTGGACCAGGGAGGAAGAGCCAGGAGTGTTCACACTAAGGCCTGAAGCGTGGAAGAATGTGCCAGTCACAGAGACCAGCAGGTGCAAAGGCCTAACAGGAAGCAACTTTCATATGCAGACTTGTGAGAAGTGCAGTGGACAGGATGTGGGGATAGGGGGAGTTGGGAGGTCAGAGGGGTCTGCAGGGGCTGGATGCTGCAGGCGACCCTGGGAAGGAGTCAGGACTTTATCTTGTAGCAATGGGGAGACATGGAAGGTGTTCTGCTGGGGAAGGACATGGTTAGTTTTGCTTTCTGCAAAGTTGCTGCTCCATGGAGCAGGACAGGCAGGGAAGATGCTTTGGAGGCTCTTGGAGTACTCCAGGGGAGGTGACCAACCCAGGGCAGGGCCAGAGGCATGGAGGGAGTGTTCAGGTTCCAGAAACATCTGGAAGACAGAGTTAGCAGATCTCGGTTTGGGGGCTAAAGAAAGGGACCAAATGATCTGGCTTCTAGGTTGGACCTTCTCCTATCAGCCCTCTGACTCGGCAAGACCCTTCAAGTCTCAAGCTAGCTGTCCCTTCCTTGAGGAAGCCTACGTGCCCCCCAGGAGATCCTGATGAGATGGACACTGGCCCATGCCACCCAGGAATCTGATGTGACTTTGAAAGCAAATGAAGGATCTTATCCTGTCTGTTCCTCCAGTCTGTGAACAACTGGGTGGGGGCCCCTTCTGTCTTCTCCCCAAACCTGTTTCCCCAGCACTCAGGAGGCCGTCAGCCAATATTTGTCAGAAGCAGGAAGAATAAATGTGGCACAAAACACGATGATTCCAAAACTCCAGCTCTGACGTTGAAGAAGATGATGCTAATGATGATTCAGGGACTTGCCGTGCTTTAGGATCCTTATATGTATCATATTCAAGTTGATCCTTTACTCCCCCAACCACCTCATTACTCCCATTTTACAGATGAGGAAACGGAGGCTTTGTCAGGTTATTTGTCTTGACCACAGGCAACAGCTTGTAAATGTCAGAACTGAGACATGACTCAGGACAGTGGTGGGAGAAGGTGGTCCTGCAGGGGACAGGAAGGAAGCTGGGATAGAAGGGCAGGTTCTTTTCTCCGGCTGGAAGGATGTGCACCACTTCTGGCTGGGTACCCAAGCTTCAGGAAGCACTCTGGTATTACGTAGCTGATCCAGATGCCTGGCCATCATGACAATGAGGCTCTAAAGAGATGCTCACCTCTCTAGAAGTTCCATGGGATATGCTGGCACAATGTCCCTTTGCCAAAACTCGGTTGCTATGTGTCCCTCAGCATCTGGCTCTGGCTACCTCTTCTGGGTGGTCCTTCCACCCACACGCCCCACCCCACCCCAATACACACACACTGCTGACTTGGTATCCATGCCCTGTTCCCCAAAAGATGGTGGTTTGCCTCCTGTTGTGGTGAATGGAAGAAAACATTCCATAACCAAGGTACTTTGTCTCCCCAAAGACCTGTGACTCCGAGATTCATGAGCTGGGATCTAATGTTGAAACGTGATGACATCCCAGCTGATGCCATGTTTGGAAGCCAGCCTTTAGGGCAAAGCTCCTGTCAAAGCTTCCTCCTGGTCAAAACCAGCAGGGAGAAGTCCCAAGAAAGCTGTGGGCACCATAGCCATGGGGCCAAGTCTGGCTCCAGGGGTCACCTCCAGCGGGGTGCTCATCAACATGACTGCTGTTGAGCAACATGAGAAAGTAAAAAACTCAGGGTTTCAGTCTCGAGGTGAAATGTGTGACTTATCTTTAAGCTCTGAAATTCTGTTCCTGGTGGTGAGAAGCTCACATCTTGTTGCAAGTAGGACCCACAGCAGAAGAAACAGGTCCATAACTCTCTGGTCTTGGACTTATTTGTACTTTGTGTTTGTTCTGGGTTTTGATACATGTTGTGTTTATTCATAAATTTGTTAACAAAAGCTAAATAGGGGTGCCCGGTGGCTCAGTGTCTGCCTTTGGTTCAGGTCATGATCCTGGGGTCCTGGGATCGAATCCCATGCTGGGCTCCCTGTTCAGCGGGGAGTCTGCTTCTCTCTCTCCCTCTGCCCCTCCCCTTCCCACTCCTTCTCCCCACCCCACCCCACTCATGCTCTCTCTTGATCTCTCTCTCAAATAATGTAATAAAATCTTTTTTAAAAGCTAAATAAATGTATGGCTACAACAACAAATCAAATATAAAATAATTACTTTGTTATTTCTGTCTTAGTTGTTGCTTGGTTAGTCTTGCCAAGTGTCTGTCTCATGTTTTAGCACTGCTGACGTTCACCTTGTTTTCAAGGAACACCCGTAAGAAAATGAGGGCTTTGACACCTTTCTTTGAGTTAGGGCAATCTGAAAAATCTAGACTATGAATGCTTGTAAGTTTTACCACTCACTGAACCAGTGGATTTCTGTTCTGTTTGCCTTTTATAGGACTCACGAGATGGATACCCAGAAGAAAACAAAACACCTGCTATGTCCAAAATAGCTCTTCCAAGAAGTATGAAAAAAAATCTAAGTCATCAGAAAGCAGTTGTGTTATGTTTGAATGGAGGGTATTTCTCTTTCCCTTTCTCTTTCTCATCAAATCATGTGTCTTGTGGTCCGTGAGGCCTTGGAGTTGATTTCATGTGGCCCATGTGACTGGAAGTCTTGATTGACTCTACCATAGTAGAATTTTAGAGCTGTACCCACGAACCTTAGAAACTGAGGATGGGAATCTATGTAGCATGACTTGGGAGTCAGAGAATCAGGGAAGCTTAGAGATGAATTGCAGAATCTTGCAGCATCATGGAAGTTGGAATCCCAAGGTTGGACAGAATCTTGGGGCTGCTTGGACATTTGAGCTGCCCTTGTAGAGACCGGAAGAATGAGTCCCAGGAAACAGAAGCCATTTGCCCAACACTTTGCAGCTTCTAACAGTAAGGCAGGGCAAACTTCTGGTCCAAGACAGGAGAACCTGTCTTCTAATGCAAGACACTGATTTTATTGGAGGGTGGAGGGGGAGAGAACAAGGGTGGGAGGGAGAGAACCTGCGTGCCCCAGAGTTCAAGACCTTCTGAGTCAGGTGGTGCCTCAACTTTGAAGTTCAGCAAAACCACAGAGTGGGGTGTCATGAGGCCCCACCTTTCTTTCCAGCTTCATCTCCTGTGATGTTCGGCAACTTCTTCCCACCCCCACTCCGCACCCCCCGCTTCTGCCCACACAACCACCAAGCTAATGCTCTTGTGTCAGTAAGCTTGGCTTGGCCTCACCACATGCTCTCTCAACCTCTGTGCTTTTCCCATGGCGCTGCAGGCTGGTCAGGTACAGCTGTAGAAGTTGGGCACAGCACAAGGTATCACATTCACACGGCAGACATATAAACTCTGACAGATGGCACAGTCAAATGTCTTGAGGCAGAAGCATCTTTTTATCTTTTGTACAAAGGTGCCACGTGGGGTAGTAAGGTCCCTGCTGTTTGTTCTACCTGGAATGTTATCTTTCCTCTTCTCTACCAAGCGATTTCCTGTCCCATCCCTCAAGGCCCCCTCAAATATCCCCTCCTCCACAACAACATCTTCCCCAGCCTTCCTGTGTGGATTAAAGGTTAGTAACATCAATCAATAATAAGTGTTGTTATAGGAGTCAATACAGCCTGGTGTAGATTTCCAAAGAGCAGGCCATATTCCACTTATAGTGGGACAGATGATTCTCAGTGGAACTTGGACCCAGGATTAAATAACACAGCATCCGATACAAGAAAATAATGCTCTTTTTAATCTTCTTTGATTATATCAAGGGAAAAAATCTGTTTGGAGCAAGCATGTCTTTCATATCTTTCTCCAACACTTGCTAATCACCATTTTATCAAAGAGCACCCGGGGAATGGGCTTAGAGCCTTCCGCAGGCAGTGCTGTCTGTTCGATACTTGGTCTTCTTAAAATTGTATTTACACAGTTGCTTTCTATCTATGGCATATGATGCTGATTTTCCACTTCCTGTCGTGTTATGAACCTTTATTTACAAATCAATGCCTCTAAGCACAAAATAGGAGGTCTATTAAAAACTGTATATCTTAAGTAAATAACAAAACAGGTGTTAAGCCAAGAAGGCAAAAAATCATGGGCGTGCATGAAGGTGTAGAATTCGAAAACACAGACTTGCTTAAAAGCATAGGCTAAACAGCCAGCCTGCCTGGGTTCAAATTTCAGCTAGCTGTGTGACCTTGGGCAAGTCACTTTCTGAGCCTCGATTTCCTCACCTGTTAAATGGGAATGATTATAATACCAGCCGCCTGGTAGTCTAAAAGGTAGTCCAAAAGGTACACTAAGAGAATGTGTGTAAAGAACTTTGCAGTGCTTGCTTTTTATTACTAGGATGAGGATGGGCCACCTGGGTGGCTCAGCCGGTTAAGCAGCTGCCTTGGCTCAGGTCATGATCTCAGGGTCCTGGGATGGAGCCCAACCTGCACTCAGTGGAAAGTGGGCTTGGGATTCTCTCCCTCTCCTCCTGCCCCTCCCCCTGCTCACATGTTCTTGCACGCTCTCTCTAAAATAAATGAATAAATCTTAAAAAAAAAAAAAAAAGACCGAGGAAGTCACATGTCGGCATTGATGGGGGCGGGGGGGGAGGGGCAAAGCTCACATCTATGCACAGATCCAAGAAGACATTTTGGCTTTAGGAACTTTTATTTGCACGGGAAAGATGGGGAAACTGAGTCTGAAGGAGGGGCGGGGCAGGGGAGAAGAGCAGGGTATGGATTCACTTGGGGGGCTCGGCGGCCAGGACGGGGAAGCAGCCCTCGCGGTGCCACTGCCTGTCGCGCAGGCGCCGCACGGCCTGCATCTGCGGCTGGAAGGCCCCCCACTCGTTCCAGTGCCGGAAGTCGCCTGGCTCCAGGAGGTACTGGTACCCGCGGTAGCCGGGATATTGATAGCCGACCCAGCTGGGAGGGAAGCAAGAAGGACAGGGTGGAGACGGCCAGCCTCCCTGCCTGGCTCCCGGACCCCAGCGCGGACCCGTCTGTTCACCCATCCCTGCAGTCCGCTCTCCATCCTTCCTGGGTTCGGGTCACAGGAGGCGGGCGCAGCTCCTCTGTCCTGGCTCTGTCCCTTCCTGGGGCTTCCTACTCGACTCTCTAAAAGACACTGGTTTCCCCTTCTAGAAAGTGAGAGTGGTCACTAGGGCTGGTTTACTACAGGGCGGAAATGGGAATATGTACCAGAAGCGCTTCCTAAGTACACGGGGTGTGTGTGTGTGCGTGTGTCTGCGTGGCAGGGAGGTCAGTGCGCATCTCACTGGCGGTGATGACCCCGGGTTTGCAGAACGGGATGGGAGGGATGGGGATAGGCTTTGGGGATCGGCTAGCCATAAGGCAGAGAAGAAGGAAGAGCTTCCTTTCAAATAATGGTTTCCTTTGTATGTAAGTGACTTTACAAGTAGCGGTTGGGAAGGCACATTCTGGTATCAGCAATGCCTGGGTTCAGATCCTAGCTCTGCTGCTTACTAGCTGACAATCGACAATCGAGAATCAAAGTGGAGGGCTTATCAGAACTCCAGCTTGCTGCCTGTGAAGTGATGCTTATGCTCCTACCGCATCGGTTTGCTACAAAGATTCCCTAGCTACTCACTGAGAATAAATTAACACAGAGCTTGGTACATAGTTATCAATGATTCATTTCTGACTTCTGTCATTGCCTGTGCAGGGAGGGTCTGTGCAGGCCTTTCCCACACCCCCTTGCCCATCTTTCAAAGTCAGCTTTAAGTTCTAGCCCCCTCGGATAAACGTCTGACCTGCCCTCCACTCCAGCCGGCACATCCAGGTCCCCCAAGCTCCCTTCCTCCTCTGACCTCCTGTGTGGGCCGTCTTTGACCTAGTGTTGCTGGACATAATCTCATGGGGATAGGTGGGCCTCCCCCGCTGTGCTGAGTGAGCCCCCTGAAGGCAGGAATTGAACCTTATTCATCCCTGCCTCCCCCAGGGTCCTAGTGTATTGCTTGGCTCACAGGCCATGCTTAATAAGTTTCATGCAGGTTTCAGGGAAGGAGAAATGCCAAGCAAAAAGGCAGAGTCTGATGCTGTTACAGGAACTCAGAAAGAGTCTGGGTGACAAATAGAAGCCCTATATTTGCCTGGAGGAGACCAGGAGTGTTTGGTGTGGTTTATCCGAGGCACAGGAATGAATACAGTGACCTCCTTGGGACATCCAGTCTCTGTGTTCTCACAGAAACGACGTCCCAGGGTTCTGTTTCGAAAGCTTCAAATCTGAAGAGTCTGGATAAAAGGAGCTTTTTGAACAAGGAGTCTGGCATGCCCATTGTGCAGGTAGGAATACTGAGGCACAGAGACAGGAACAGGGCTCATGCGAGTCTCACAGCACCTCGGTGACTGGTCAACGCCCCTGCATTCACAGTCTCGCCTCTCAGAAATCATTCTGCTCATTTCCCCAGAGTCTCTGGATTTCCCTGAATATGCTCTTTTCCTAAACACATGTAGACTCATGGACCTGCATCCACTCTGCCTCTATCACTTTTTTCTCCAACCCCAAACTGGGTCTGGAGGTGTTTATTCTCTCCACCTTCCATCCTTTTAGAACCAGTTGCCGGGTTTGTTTACATTGGCATGTAATTCATCAAAGTACGAATCGACTCTCCAGAGGAAGAAAATGCTGTGGGTGGAATCCCAGGCACCAGCCATGGGAGAATTTGGGAGCGGCCATGTGGCCTTTTCCTATACACCCGATGCTATATCCTCTAAGGAGGATGGCCTTTGAGTCTGTCTGAGCTCGAAACAGAAGCCAAGGGCCTGGCCAGAGGGGTGCTTACGTTCCACTGGAGACCCTCACACTGCCCACGCGGTCACAGAAGCCGTAGACCCAGAGACTGGGCACGTCGTCCTCCTGGATCTCCATGGTGTTACCCTTGAAGTTGGCACCCTCAAACAGGCAGATCTTGTGTTCCTGAGAGTCCTAGAGAAGGAGAGACTGGGTCAGGCATGTGAAGTATGAACAGGGCAAAGAGAGGTAACTTCAAGGAGCCCCGTGAGTGTGGAGAGAGAGAGCTGAGTCTGCTCAGGCCACTGTGGGACTTGTCCAGGATTGCCACTGTCCAGCCTGGAAGGGCCTTCCTCATTTGGGGAAAGGGGAGAACGGCCTCGATTTTATGGCGTTGTCATGAGGATTAATCGAAGTAATCCATACATCACCCTTAGCACAATGCCTGGCATATGCCAAGTGCTACCAAAACATTTATGCGTTATTGTTATCACTATGACCAGAGAGGCAGAGGCTCGGAGAGGTCAAGATTCTTGATCAATGTCACACAGCCAGTGAGACGCAGAAACTTTCAGAGAAGCATTTCGTCCCTCTCTTCCCATCGTGCACCCTTCTCCCCTCCTGTCCCTGGGCCACAGTCACAACAGCTCCTTTCCGGTTCCTTGGCACCTAGTTCAACCATGCTTCAGGGACGCTGCACGCACTTCACAGTGGAGAAGCCTTCCAGGCTTCCTGTGGCTTACACCATTCTCACCCTCCAGGGGCTGGCTTCCCTGAGCACCCCGGGACCACTTCCACCCCCACCTCCCACCCCCCCTCTCCTTTACTGCTCTCCCAGCACTTGGTGTGGCCCTTGTGCCACGTGGGCCACATGCTTTGTGCTTATAGATTGATTTCTGTGATTACTTTTTTTTTTTTAAGATTTTATTTATTTGACAGAGAGAGAGAGAGATCACAAGTAGACAGAGGCAGGCAGAGAAAGAGGAGGAAGCAGGGAGCCCAATGCGGGTCTCGATCCCAGGACCCTGAGATCCTGACCTGAGCCGAAGGCAGAGGCTTTAACCCACTGAGCCACCCAGGCGCCCATCTGTGATTATGTTTTGAGCAGCCGCCTCCCGGAAGGGCAGGGACCTTGCCTGTCCCATGAAGAGTCATGCACCCAGATCCTGCAATGGAGCCTGGCAGGTTGAGCTCAACCTATAGTGATTTGAATGCATGACTATAAGTGGAAGATGGTCAGGTGAGACATCCATCTCATTTCCCAGGGGCGAGTGCTGGGAAGGAGTCAGGGAACCCAGCGGGGAGGGAGCTGGAGCTGCCCAGGGAAGAGATAATGGTGGCCCACAGCAGGACAGTGGGCAGGATGGAGAGGAGAGAGTGGACTGGTGCTCTCAGCCCCCAGCTACACAGAGACTGTCTGCTGCGCATGAAACAGATATCAGTGCCTGGGACCCAGCCCCAGAGATTCGGATTTAATTGGTCTGGGTGGGGTCCAGGCACTGGGATTTGTTCTTTCCTAATAATATATTTTATGTAGGCAAATATGTCCATCTATTATAATTTCAATATGCAACCAATATAGCACATTAACCAGCTAGTTACATTCTTATTTATTTTTTGCTGTGTATTCAAACCCTGGGTTTCTATGTTACACTAAGCACACATCTCTATTCAGACTAGTCCAGATTTAAGTGCTCAATAGCCACATATGGCTACTGCCTATAGTATTGGACAGTAAAGCTCTAGAAGCTTCTGGAAATGCTCTGGCTGTCCTCTAAACAAGCTTTGTTGACAGAGATTGCCTTTTAAGGACCATCAACTAAGAGATAAATCTATGAATTCTTTTCTTTTCTTTTGTCTTTTTTTTTTTTAGAGAGAGAGAATAGGCACATGCACCCAGCCCAGGGAGGTGGGGGGCAGGGAAAGTGGGGGGAGGGTCAGAGGGAGAGAGAGAATCTTAAGCAGACCCTACACCCAGCATGGAGCCAGATGTGGGGCCTGATTTCACGACTCTGAGATTATGACCTGAGCCGAAATCGACAGTCAGTTGTGTAACTGACTGAGCCATCCAGGCACCCCAAGATGAATCCATGAATTCTTACAAAGGGTTCATTATAGCCTGATAACTGCGCCCCAAATTCTGAGAAATACATCGGGAATGAATAATCGGTTGAACAATCCATTAAGATAAGTTTGGTGAAGCCGAAACAGTTGGCATCATGGACATTCATGAATGTTCTTCATGAAAATTCTTATCGCAGGGGCACCTGGGTGGCTCAGTCAGTTAAGTGTCTGCCTTCGGGTCAGGTCATGATCCCAGAGTCCTGGGATTGAGCCCCGCATCAGGCTCCCTGCTTGGTGGGGAATCTCCCTCTCCCTCAGCTCCTCCCCCTGGCTTGTGCGCACGCGCGCTCTCTCTCTCTCTCTCGCCCTCTCTCTAAATGAACAAATGAAATATTAAAAAAAAAAAAAAAGAAAATCCCCATCCTGGAAGCAAAAGTTGGTTACCACTGGAAATCAACACTGGTGGATGAAGACATGGCTGGCTCACAAGTCATAGCACAATTCTGGAAAAACTGAATTTCTTAGGGATAACACCACTGAGCCACTGATCTTGGCTTTGAGTCTTCTTAAGTGATACCATTTAACTCAGTTAAATATTATAAAGGAGCTCATTCAGTATATTGTCTTATCATCATGAAGTTCAAGGAGTCTTTCTACAACATCCATCTTCTCAGCTCCCACGCAAGCTTGAACCTGCATGTTTGATGTGTTGGGTGAGCACTGGGATTTTCAGAACCTCTTAGGAGGGTCTACTGTGCAGTCGGGAATTAGAAACATTCCACAAACAGAAGCAAGGGAGACACTGAAGTTTCTAGCTCTGACCGCTGGGGTACTGAGTCTCAAAAGCAGGAGAGAAGGGAAAAAAAACCAGGGTTTATGTTTCTCTTTTGTCCAGGGCTCCTAGCAGGGGCTGGGTGCCAGGGATGTCTTAAGAATCGATGAGCACCAGAGCCCAATGCCCTTGGTCGTCACGCCTCCCTGCCTGCCATTCCTCCTTCTTTTCCCTGCTCATCCCCCATTCTCTTGCCTGCCATCACACCTGACACCTGTTCCTGCTCTCCCCATCGATCCCCCAGGATGAGCTCAGGAGCCACTCACCATCTTGATAGGTCGGAAGGACATGAGCCTGTCGCTGCGGTAGCTGCTTGACCACGTGTCCCAGCGCGGGTACTCGCCCTTCTCCAGGACAAACATCTCCCCCCGGAAGTTGGACTGCTCAAAGGCGACCCAGCTGGGTGTAAGAGGGATGGACAGAATGACGGGGGTGCCGGGAAGAGCAAAGATAAGAAGGAAAGAAACCGTCAGCAGAAGGCTTCCCCATACCCTTGCAAGGCAGCCCTGAGGCCAGTGGCTTTGATCCTAGGCCAGGTTACTTACTGGCTGTGTGATCATGAGCAAATGGTTCTGCCTCTCTGAGGCTTGGTTTCTTCATCTAACCTGCCTATTTTCTTGGAGTTGGTACAGGATTAAATGAGACAGCGTGTGTCATTATGTGAGCAAAATGTTTCCCCAGTTGTGAGATTCCCATCATTTAAGTACTCCAAGAACCCGGAGTGAAATAGACATAAGAAGACATTTTATTTTGAACCTGATTACAGCGAGGAGAAAGTCTCTGTTGGATGCTGATGGACCTTTGACACTCGCTAGACTCTCATTCTGTAATGAGGTAAGAACAGCTACCCGCCCAGAGCCTTGAGCAGGCAACGATGTAATAGCACTGTTTTATGTTCGTTGCGTTCATTTTTTATGGATACCTATTTCTTATAGCAAGGGATGCTGGCTTTCTGTTTGTGCAAGCGATGTAAAGGTTCTTTAAAAATATATTTATCTGTGTTCAAAAGGGTCATTTAAAATGAAATACATTAAATAAATAATAGGCTTGGAAATTCAGGGGTAAGGGGAAAGTTGATACAGGTGCTTGAATCATGCATTTGATAAGGACTGGCTTGGAATACAGAACCCACTCAGTAATTACTATGAGGGCAGTGGGAGGAAACTGATAGTTACAGCCAGCTCTCAGATACCTCTGAGAATTAAATGTGACTGCATTTGAAGCTGTTCAGTCCTTTAGGAGAACTGATGACAAGTTTGGAGTCAAATGGGGCTTTTCTTGGCTTTCCCAGTGAAGCCTCATTAAAGATAGGAAGTGAACTTGTGTTAAAGGGACCCAGTGGTTCTGGGGAAGGTTGATCAGAAGTTTGAGGCAAAGAGATCTCTTAACCTTTGCTTTCTATGCATTCAGGAGTTCTCAGGGTACAAGAGGGACACTGACATTAGTATTATCTCCCTGGGATCTTCCTCAACCCAGAAGTGGGTGGGGGATGAGCTATCACCATGGGATGAAACACAACGAGTTCCAGGAGCCACAAGTCTTTGTCTGAGGAATAAGCCAACCCACCCTGGAGTGACAGACTTGAAGATGGAGTTGTGCTCCTTGAATAGAGGGGAATCTGCCTCAGCCCTGCTTGATCTGGAGTAGACAAGAAAAGGATGGATGGATGGATGGATGGATGGATGGATGGATAGAGGGAAGGAGGGAGAGCAGTAAGCAGATGGATGAATAAATGGAAAATGAATGGATGGATGGATGGATGGATGGATAGATGGATGGATGGAGTGAGTAATGGTTGAGTGGATGGGTAGATGAATGGGCGGATAAGTAGGTAGACAGATGTGTAAAAGGATAGATGACTGGGTGGATGGATGGATGTGTGGATGGATGGATGGATGGATGGATGGATGGATGGATGGATGGATGGGTGGATGGGAAGGGAAACTTGGAAAATGGTGCCATGTAGGAGTTAAGAGCATGGACTCTGGAAACAGACAGACCTAAGTTCTAATCCCAGTTCTTCACTTATTTGCTGCATGACTTTGGGCAAGCCACTCAAGCTCATAAGTCTCAGGAGATGAGAGGAAAGATTACATCTACCTTGTCAGGAGGTTATGAGGGTCTAAAAAGGAATTTGCAGAGCAAGTCTGGTGCAGAGAAAGCCCAATGAATACTGTCTTTGAGGGTTAAAAAAGGAGGAAAGCTGCTGGAGGTCTGAGCTCATGGAAGGACAGATATTGATGTGGTCTTGCCACCCTGCTTACCTCCCCCCAAACTCCCCCCTGTCATAACTCTGGGAGTCATAACACACAGTGAGGACCTGTTATAAGAATGAGGAACTATAAATATTTACTTCAGTGTCTTTTCTCCTCTCCTGTAGCTCACTGGAGCCTTCTGAGCAAGGATAGAAGTAGGGCAATGATATTAAGTTACAGATATGGAAACCGAGGCTCAGAGGGATGAAGTCACTGGCTAAGGTCCTGGGATGGTGTCAGGTGTCAGGGTGAAGGCTCCTAAGTTTCTTTTCTTTTTTTTTTTTTAAAGATTTTATTTATTTATTTCACAGAGGGAGAGAGATCACAAGGAGGCAGAGAGGCAGGCAGAGAGAGAGAGGGGGAAGCAGGCTCCCCGCTGAGCAGGGAGCCCGATGCGAGCCTCGATCCCAGGACCCTGAGATCATGACCTGAGCCGAAAGCAGAGGCATTAACCCACTGAGTCACCGGCGCCCGGCTCCTAAGTTTCATGCCCTGCCCCTCTCCCCACTCCTGGGTTGAGGGCACCCCTCTCCCTTCCTTCCCAGGCCCACCTCACCCTCTCCATCCTTTGTCTACCACAGTCTGTCCCACAGCCCTGAGGGGCCTGACACAGACCCAGGACCCTGGACCACAGCCCGTTTTCTCTCCCCATCGGGCTCAGCCCCGGAGCACACACCAAAGACCAGCTGCATCTTTGTTGGCGGAGAATTACTCTGGGTTTGAGTCACTGTCACCAAAAAAAGCCTGAAAACCCAAATTGGCCACATCCGCAGCTTTTGTTCCCAGCTGGGCTTTGGGGCTGAGGGTGGGGCTAGGACCGTGTTGACCACACTGGGGGTGGGGGTGGGCGCAGGAGGTAGAAGTGCGCCCCTCCCCTCCACCTATCCCTGGACCGGGGTGACTTGGCTGAACTCAGAGGACAATGGAGAGGGTAAATAATCGTCCCTGTCGCCCGCTGTGTTGGGACACTCACAAAGGGCCAGGCCCATGCTGCCTTATCTCCTTCAGGCCTCAGCATAATCCAGTGGAGGGTAGTGGGGACAATTACTCTCCCCATTTCAGAGGTGAGGCAACTGAGGCTCAGAGACTGTACAAGGTGACTGGGGGAGGTGGGACTCGAACTCGGGCCTGACTGACCTCAAAGCCCATCTCTGCCCTTTGAACTGCAGTCCCGTTTTGCTGGGTGTACAGGCTGAGCATACCCCTTGGAGGATTTGGGGCTGGTGAGATAAGAGGCAAAGGGGCTATTTGGGTCTTGTCCTGTGCTCTGACCTGAGCCCACAGGGATTGGAGCTGGTACAGCTACTTTGTGCAAGGGACAAATATTCCTGCTTTACAGGGTGCTCACTGAGGGCCAGAGAAGCCCAAAGAGTCAGGGGCAGGCAGTGGAGTAGCACTGTGGATGACACCATTTGACCTGAGTTGAATCCAGGCTCTGCCACTTACCACTGCGTCATCAGCCAAGGGACTTAACCCCTTTGAGCCTCCGTTTCTCCGGCTGTCAAATGGGCATAAGAGTAGTCCCTGTCTCACACAGCAATCATCGGGGTAAAGCCCTCAGTCAGTGTCTGGCACCTTGTGGGTGCTCAACAGATGCTTATTATTTCTTGTAGGGCTGCTTGATGCCCAGGAGAGGGGATAGCTGTGGGTCCTTGGCCCTCTGGTCTCCCCCTGCCCTCAGTGACGCAGGTTTTCTATAGAGAGACAACATTTCTCCCCCAGAATCATGACTCTCTGTGAGTGTGACCTGATGCCGATCAAGTCACCTCTCTGAACCTCAGTTTCTTTATCTGTAAAATGGGAAGGGGAATAATACCTCCCTCCCAGGTTTGAAGTGAGGACTGGAAATGATCTATGTGTCTCGGCTAGCACAGTGGCGGGACAAGGAGCAGGTGCCCAGTAAATGGCAGCTACTTATTATTATTTTACCCTGGCACTGGGAATGTCCCCCTCTGCCCCACACTCACGGTCCCAAGGTGACAATGAGGCTGCGCACTCGGTCAAAGCCACGGTCTCCCAGGTTCAAGCACTCCCCGGAGAATTCCACACGACGGCCCTGGAAGTTCTCCTGCTCGAAGACCACCAGCTGCAGGAGAGAGAACCCCCATCCGGAGGAAAGAGGTGCAGAGTGAGGGGGAGGGGGGAAGGTATACCTCCTATCTGGAGAGGCTCCAGGTCAAGACTTCGTTAAGTACATATATAAATAAAAGCGGGCCTGCACAGATCACACGAGAGCGAAATTCTGCAAAACAATCCTGTCCTCCCTTCCTTCCACTTCTGAACTTAGTATCTGTACCAGCTGTTCCTTCTGCCTGGAACACCCTCTCCACCATACATCCCCATCCCAGAGTTGATGTTCCTTGTCCTGCTCTAGGCTCAGACGTCACCTCCCCCAGGAAGTCTTCCCTGATGCTCTCGCCCCACGTGGGCTTGGTTGAGTGCTTTGCACAGTGCTTAGCCCGTTATTATTAGCATAAGTAATACAGTCACTGCTGCTTTGCTTCCGAGTCTCTCTCTATGCACCCCTCTCCCCCTTTATTCAACCTCTAAAGACCAAGGACTCCTCCAGGGCGGGGTGTGGGGCTGATCTAATTCTGCACCTCTAGCCTCAGCCTCAGTATCTGCCACAGAGCTGATGCTCAGAAAACACTCACCGGTCCACCTGACTCAACACAGGGGCCTTTGCATTGAACTTGGGCTAATCCCCTGCTTCACTGAACCTCCACTGTACTGGGTTTTCATCTGCTCGTTGTCCCAAGTTGGGAAAACCTTGCCACTCACGTCAACGGAGATGAGTGCCTCAGTTTCCCCAGCTCTACAAAGAGGAAGTTCAAATACTCTTGACCCAGCACTTCCGCACCTACGCTTGTCCTCCCAAGAGGAAGTCTGGTGCGTGGGCCTCAGGAGACGCAGATGAGGACATCCTGGCCACAGCGTGCCCCAGAGCAGAGCTAGAACCCACCCGACTTTCCCACTCCGAAATCTCAGACAGCTGCCAACACGAGGGACCCGGAATTAGCGATCTCGTCGTAGGTGAAAAGGAAAGAGAAAAACCCAGAATGATTGCATACCGTGTATTTCAAGAAGTTAAAAACATAAAACACCAATAAAGGAATTTCTTTCAAAGGAATACGGAGTAAAATTGCACACAGGTGGGGGAGGGGGAGACAGTGGCAGTTGTCTCCAGTAGGGGAGGAGGGTGGTGGGCTCACAGGGGAGACTTCAGAGTTAGAGGGTTTTTACCGGGTTCTGGCTTTTAATGAGGGGTGGGGGTGTGTTTGTAGGCAGTTGTTGTATATTCAAAGTTAAATACAAATGAACGATTAACGAAGTAAGGGAACGACAAAGAGCCGGCCAGGCGTGGACCCCAGGAGGGCTTGTCGTGAACCCAGTGTTGTGAAATGACCCCAGCCCTGCGCACCGGAGTTTGAAACCAGACCAACCCCAACCCCAGGGACTGGGGAAGTTCTTTAAGTCCTCTCTGCTTCGAAGAATGTTCAGGAAGCTCTGAGGCCACCTGCTGCTCCTAGAGTACCTCTGGGGGGGTGGTTGATGGTTTCTTGCTTTTGAGAGACTCTGAGCACAAGTGGGTGCAAGCTGGCTGGATTGGTAAGGGGAGACGGAGGAGGGGAAGGGGAGGGGAAGAGCAGAGGAGGAGGGGAGAGGATGTGCAGGGGTGGAGCCCAGGCCCTGCACCCCGGGGTGCGTACCTTGTAGCTGCCGAGAGGCAGGTCCCCGGCTTTGGTCGTTGGCACGGAGGCTGGGGCCAGGGCAGGGCCGGGGCCTGGGGCAGGTCCTGTGGCCGGGGTGCCCTTCCCCTTCCCGTCAGGCCCTGGGTTCACGGCAGCCGTAGCGGAAGCCTTCACAGCCTGAGACATGGTCCCCACCAGCAAACCTCTGTAAAGAAACCTTTGGCCTAGGTCACTTGGGGATGGCACCCTCAAGCTCCCCCAGTCTCACATCCCGCCACTAGATGTTTGCAGCCTTCTTTGAACTCATTTTCTCTCTCTTCTCATTCTAAAATCGTGGTCTAGGGACCATGCATCCTTGAAATACCTTCCTCCATGCAGTCCTTCCAGCAGCCACACCCGCCCTTCCACCCCCCGTTCCCTCGCTACGTCCTTCCTTTGCACCCCAGAGCTGTGCACGCTGCTCACCGCGTTTCTCTGTTGGTGTGATACCACTTAGCCCCGCCGGATTAGCAACAACATGACCCTTTGGGGGTTTTTAGGGTACACTAGGCCTGTTAGGCCCATGAATGAAGGCTGACACCATGCAGAGTGCCATGTGTCTCCTCTGAGCTCAGAGAGGGGAGGCGACCTCCCCAAGGGCACACTGCTGCTCAGAGTTAAGATTCGGGTTTTGACTCAAGCAGCTGGACCCAGCGACCAGGTTATTAATCGCTCTGCTGTTTCCTTATGTGGACGAATCCACCCCTCGGTCCCCAGCACCCGGGCCCGGCCACATCTTTTGTCAGAGACTGTCCACTGACACCTGTTCAGGGGCCGAATGCATGCTGGTTCCTGATGGCATTCCCTCTGGCGTCGTCCGGGAATGGGTGTGTGGGTGCAGACACAGGCCTGGGACTGGGGCACCAAGGGGGAGCCAAGAGGATGGATTCAGTGTGTGTTGGTGGGGGCTCTGAGGTGGGGACTGTGACGGCAGGGGTGCTGGCTGGAGACGCTCTGGTCAATGTGTCTAGTTCCTCATTGCTTCGGGGTCACGGATGCCATTGAGTGAAGAACGCCTTGTCCTGGGCCCCCTTTAATTTTGGAGACAATTTCCGGGGATTTGAGGACCCCCTGTCAACACAGATTGAAACCCTCTGGTCCTGCTGGTTCCTGAACACTTTTTATAAGAAGGAGCTCGTTGGGACAGGCAGATCCCGCCCCCCCCTCCCCCAAGGACAGTTTTTCTCTGCCTTGCCCTGCCTACTCCGGGCAGGCCAGACATCTGGACCACATCTGTGACTTGCAGGCTCTTGCTTACCCCCCACAACCCCCATGTCTCTCTGTGAATCAACATTCCCCTGAACTGGCAGTTGGGCTCCTTCCTTCCTGAGGATGTTAATGTTCTCGTTCTCTCTCTCTCTCTCTCTCTCTCTCTCTCTCTCTCTCCTCCCTCTCTTCCTCTCTCTGCCTTCTCTGCTTACTTTTATCTTCTCTCTCTCTCTCTCTCTCTCTCTCTCTCTGTTTTTCTCTCTCTTCTGTTATGGCTCTCTCTGGCTCCCCCTCTCTCTGCCTCCCCTCTCCCCTCCCCTCCCCTCCCCTCGGGTTCTCAGCAGCTGCTGGGTCCCCCTCTTACCTGGGGACCTGCTACTTCCTGCTGAAGGACAGGCAGGCGGTCAGGCGGGCGGGCTGGTGCAGTGGGTGGCTGGGGGCCGACCCCCCATTTTATAGTCTGGCAGACACCAGGGCCCATGGTCTGTGGCACAAAGTGGAAGCTGGCTCAGCACGTTCAGGGCAGGGAGCGGCCCCTGGGGCCCTGACCTTGCCTGGGTTACTGTGGAGGGCAGCACTTTCCATTGTGAGCCCCGCTCGCGCAGCAGAAAGCCTGGCCAGCTGCCACTCCACCTCGCCCTGGGCCTGGCCCCTAGCCGGAGGCCTTTCCCTAATACCCCAGCTGTGCTGGGCCCACGGGGTCCCTGCTGGCTGCCAATCCTGGGGCAGAGGAAAGGGGAGCCACAGGGGGCGGGATACTTGGGCGACAAGGAGCATAGCAGATGGGAAAATGCTTTGTAAAGGCAGATGTGGGTGTGACGTCAGCAGCCCCACCTGCTGGGTGTTCCCTGTGTGCGACCCACCCTATTTGGTCCTTTCAGTACCCATTTCACAGATGAGCCAAGAGAGCTCTCTGCAGAGAGGTCAGAGGCGGGAACTGCCCCCAACAGGCTAGCCTGGGGAGCTTGTCTGCTTCATTCTCACGCTATCTGACCTTGACTCTGGCCTTTCTGGCCCCAGTATAGAAGTCAGGATAGAGGCGGGGCGGGGAGGGTAGAGGGCTGTGTTCAAGTGAGTTGAATGTTCGAAACCCGTTCCTCTGCCCACATTAGGCCCAGATCCCTCCCCTACTCTTCCCTGATCTGCCTGTAGAAACTCCCCTCCATACCCTGACCCCAGGGACAGAACTGGTGGCCAGGAACATGCCTGGCCATCTCAGAGCTTCCTTGCGGAAGCCTCGAACCCCACCATTTCTTGTGCTCTGCTGGACCCCAGCACTGAGGGGTCTGATACAGAAGGCACCCTCAATCAATTTGGGGGGACCAAATGGTCCTGCCAATGGCTCATCATGGAAGATGGGGTTCAGGGGGAGCAAGGGGAAGCAGGACGGGGGGAGAGAAATAGGGTGACCGGCTGGAGAAGTAGAGAGCCGCAGAGAAACAGAGAGGAAGACAGAACTGTCCAGGAGCAGGAGAATTGGATAGTGTAGGGGGAGGAGACAGAGAGACAGAAGTCAAACAGAGCAATAAAAACTCAGAACAATGGAACAGACGCCAGGAGTCTTCTCATCCAATTCTTGCCTTTCACAAATGGGGAAACTGAGGCCCCACTGGAACAGGTGACTTCTCCGGGTCCCACAGTATGAACTCACAGTGGAGCTGGGGGAACTGCTGGGCCAGATCAGCCTGTAGTCTGGTTTCCCTGGCCCCAAGTGGGGGTGGCAGCACGGGTTTCCGCCTCCTCCAGCCCCCCACAGAGCCCAGCTCTGCCTTGAGATCACCAGGGCCTGGGACCAGCTCTGCCGTCTGCTCCTGCACCCCCACCCAGCATCCCCTCACTTCCCAGCTTCCCCCTCAGCCTTTTATCCTGGGCCAAGGTCTGGGAGGGGGGCAGGAACCACAGGATGGGGCAGCCACTGGAACGGGGGCCAGCATGCCTGTGGCTGAGGGGGGTGTACCCACAGGCCTGGGCTTCAAGGCCAGGCTGTCTGGGGGCAGTTCCATGTTCCCCGTGGCCACGGGCCGCCTGCCAAAGTGTGGGGGCAGAGGTAGAGACTGCCCACAACCTCCCCCCAGACTGGGTGGCTACACCCTGAGCATTTTACTCACTTGGATCCTGTCATCCTCACTATGAGGGGCCATCTCCGGGATGAATCTCATTTGCAGATGAGGAAACCAAGGCAAATCCCTTCTTCTGTTCTCAGGTTGTTAGCTCCTCGATGAAATGGAATCAGGAGTCACATTCTAACTCTTGAACCTAAGATCTTGAAAATGATGCACTCCTGCTTTTATATGAAGAATTATTTAGGGCGCCTGGGTGGCTCAGTGGGTTAAAGCCGCTGCCTTCGGCTCAGGTCATGATCCCAGGGTCCTGGGATCGAGGCCCACATCGGGCTCTCTGCTTGGCAGGGAGCCTGCTTCCTCCTCTCTCTCTGCCTGCCTCTCTGCCTACTTGTAATCTCTCTCTGTGTGTCAAATGAACAAATAAAATCTTTTTAAAAAAAAGAATTATTTAGAAGTAGTTTTTCAGCTACAATTAATTGTAGCTGAAGTTACAATTGACACATAGCACTGTGTAAGTATAAGGTATACAATGCATTGATTTGATTCATGCATGAATGGCAAAATGGTTACCAACGTTCTATTAGCTACAACCTCCATCTGATCGATCGATTGCACCGCCACTGTTTCTTTTTTGTGGTTGAGAACACCGAAGATCTCCTCTCTTAACAACGTTCAAGGACATGATGCAGTATTATTAGGGATAATCACCATGTTGAATGCTTCTTCTACATCTCCAAACTTCCTAATTTTCTAACTAGCAGTTTGTCCCCTTTGGGCAACATCTCCCCATTCCCCACCCCCGCCAAACCCTGAAACATCATATTACTCTTGGTTTCTGAGTTTGTCTTTTGTAGATAACATATAGAAGCGATATGATACAGTATTTGTCTTTCTCTGTCTGACATAGTTCACTTAGCATAATGCCCCTGAGGTCCACCTGTGTTACTGCAGATGGAAGAATTTTCTTCTTTCTCATGACTAAGTAATATGCATATATATGTGTATATACAAATATATATATATATATATACATATATATATATATAATCTTCTTTATCCCTTTGTCCACTGGTGGACACTTAGGTTCTCCCCATACCTTGGCTATTATGAATAGCACTGCAGTTAACATGAAGGCACCGCTATCTTAATAGTAATCATTTTTATTATTAGCAATGATGATGACAATGAGAGGGCACATAATGCTTTCGTTGTTTCAGGAGCAGTTCTGAACGGAAAATGCTTTTCGTGTGTAATTCACATTTACCCTCACAATACCCCAATCTCTTAGGCTAAGCCCAATTTATTTATTTATTTTATAGCTACTTTGTACACGAGGAAACTGAAGCTCAGAGGGATTAAGCCACAAGCTAGCGGTTCCCAACCAGCAAAGTGGGACACAGACTCAGGCTGCCTGGCCCCTAGCCTTTTATCTTCAGGGTAGCCTTTCATCAGAGTCATGCATTTGACAAGGCTGCATGTAACCAGCCCAGAAAGGAGCTAATGTTGGGCACCTGGGTGGCTCAGTGGGTTAAAGCCTCTGCCTTCGGCTCAGGTCATGATCTCAGGGTCCTGGGATCGAGGCCCGCATCAGGCTCCCTGCTCGGCAGCGAGCCTGCTTCCTCCTCTCTCTCTGCCTGCCTCTCTGCCTACTTGTGATCTGATCTCTCTCAGTGTGTCAAATAAATAAATAAAATCTTTAAAAAAAAAAAAAAGAAAGGAGCTAATGTTGCCATCTTACAGGTCAGGAGCTAAGATCAGACATCCTCCAGGTCCCCCAGATGTTAGGAGGCAGGGCTGGACTCCACCCAAAAGAGTAGTCTTCTTTCCAGCCACACTCTTTCCTCTTGGGTCAACCCTGAGGGTATGAGTATAGGGAGAGAGTATTCAAAGTGAGTTTTACAAACCCTGGATACTGGACTGGTATGCTACTGTTTGCACAGTATATTCACACCCACCGGCTCCTTCATTCTTCCTACAGAACCATTTGGATTCCTTTTGGAATTCTGTGGGTCCTGGAGACTCTGGCTCAGCCTGCCTTTCTTGTCTGGCCCCCTCTTGCAGGGTCCCTGAACTCCAGCCCAATTGCGCTACCAGTTCTTTTCCATACCTACACCCCAAGTTCCCACCTCCACACTTTCGCTTAGAAAAAGCATTTCTTGCATCCCACTTTGTACACACCCTCCTCGCCTTTTGGGGTCTAGGTTAAATGCCACTTCTGGGGACACCTGGTGGTTCAGTCAGTTAAGCATCCGACTCTTAATTTCGGCTCGGGTCATGATCTCAGGGTCATGGGATGGAGCCCCACGTCAGGCTCTGTGCTCAGAGTGGAGTCTGCTTGTCCCTCTCCTGCTGCTCCTTCCCCCACCCCTGCTCACGCTCACTTGCTCTCTCTCTCTCTCAAATAAATAAATAAAATCCTTTAAAAAATAAATGCCACCTCCAGCATGAAGCCTACCCTGATTGACCCTGCTGGAAGAGGAAAGGGTGTGGCATTTGTTGAACGTATTCTCTGTGCCAGGCATGTTACATAATCATACAACAACCCTGTGATGTGGTTTATTCTTGTCCTGTTTTATAGGCAAAAATTGAGGAGAAATGACCTGCCCCAGTTCATGCAGCCAGGAAGGGTGAAGTTTTTGGATTCCTTGTCCAGGGCTCATTCTCCTGCTCCAATCAGGAGTCCAATGGAGCTGATTAAGGTAGAACTTCCCCTTCTCTTCTTCATGGCTGGTCCCTGAGGGAGGCCTCCTGCCCCTCTCCCTTCCAGCTGAAGCCAACGCTGCTGACACTTCTCCTTTGGGACTTCAGCCAGGACCGGCTTTTGTTTTGCCTGCTCGCATGCTGAGTCGGAGCTTTGTCTCCCAGGGGCCCTCTTCCCTCCCTGCCTATAAGAGCCTAACCCGCCTGGTCCCAGCATGTTCTGGCATATTCTCTGGGTCCGTCTTGGTAAGTCCCAGGCTTGGAGAAGGGGTGGGATCCACGCTCTGAGTGAGCATCGTGGGAGGTGGGAGACCAGGTCTGCAGTCCTGGGGATGCCACTGTGCCATCCTGAATGTCATCCTCACCCTAACCAAGGTCAGGCCCCCACTGTCAAGACAAATACCTGTCACCCTCATTTAAAAACAAAATTATTCCTATAGTCCTGTTGCCTCGATTGCCACCATTGGAGTCACTTCTTTGGGTCAGGTGCCATCTTCGCAAGTCTCTCTTAAACTTAGCACCCTGGCACCCCGGCTAGGGTGATCCATCCCACTGGCAGCCCCAGACATTTTCCCACAGTGATCGGATAAATTATTACAGATTGGGGCTCAGAGGCAAGGGGACCCAGAATGGGTAAGTTTTGATATGTTCTATAGGATGCAAGTAAGGGAGATGACATTCATCACAGATGGAAAGTCACAGATTGGGAAGGAGAGGGAGGGGGCAAAGTTAGCCCCATCCTACCTGGATCTCATCTGGATCCCGACCTTGCCCAGACTAGACTTTATCATCCAGAAGGATGGCAGATGGTCAGGGTGGCCTATTATCATGTTCTTCTCCCATGTAGGAAGCTGGCAACATGACTCTGCAGTGCACCAAGTCTGCAGGACACTGGAAGGTAGGAAGAGGCACGGTGGGTGGTGTCTGAGGAATGAGGGGGTGCAGAGATCAAACCCAGGTCCAGGGGACCCCCTCGATCCTCCTCCATTGAATCCTCACCTCACTGTGGGGGCATGTTACGAAGCCCCATTTTGCAGAGGATGCAGTCGAGGCTCCAAGAGGGGAAGGGACTTGCCCAAAGTTACACACAGGGTCTCGATTTGAACTGGGGTCTTCTGGTCCCCCAGATTTAACCAGCAACATTCCGGCAAAGAGGGCAAGTTGGTGATTGCACACAGTCTTTGGGCATGGTTTCTTTGGTCCCCTCTGTGTTAAAAAAGAAAAACGAAAAAACCTTTTTTTTTTTTTTAATTTATCATCAGCCTTTAAAAACCTGGAACGTCCACAGAAACGTCCAGATATAGCAACTGTTTGAGAAATTGAAAAATCTGGCCAGGATTCCCAGGGGGCAAAAACAGGTGGCATTGAACAGAGAGCACCCATTCATGGGGTCTGTGCTTTCTAGTCTGCTGCCCTCCTCCATCCTTACTTACCTGGCCCCTGGAGGCATCTGAGTTTGCTGTCCTTTACTTGCCCTGCCCCTTTAGTCCTTTAGTCCTGGGGTGAGGTCCTAATCCCTCATACCGCACAGGACTCTGATGCTGGTCTCCACCTTTTCTCTCTGTCACAGATTGTGGTGTGGGACGAGGAGGGCTTCCAAGGCCGGAGGCATGAGTTTACGGCGGAGTGCCCCAGTGTGCTGGAGCTTGGCTTTGAGACTGTGCGATCTTTGAAAGTGCTGAGTGGAGCGTGAGTGTGGGGGAGGATTTGAGTTGGGGTGGAGGGGGACAGGAAGAGATCTAGAAAGGGTGTTCTTGGCCCTACCTTCCCAGGCTCTAACTGTACCAGTGTGCCTTCCTTGGATCTGAACTGTTGGGGAGCGAGCAAGACAGCAGTGTAAGGTTGAGCAGGTTGTGCACTGCCCAAATATAGATATCATCATTCACACAGATTCTGCCCATTGGATGAGGCAGCTTTGTAGGGGCAGACTTTTAGAATCAAGTGTTGGGTCTGAAATGTCCCTCTTAAGCATAAATAGAAAGAAAAAATCACTTGCCAAAAATGGAAGGTAACTATAAAAATATATACAGTAAAAAATAATGCTATTAATCTTTAGTTTAACATTGTTGCCAGAGGCTCTGAGCACAAGATATGTTGTGTTAAAAGCAAAAAAGAGAGATTAATGACATGTGGGAGTATTAAGTACACACTAATATCACACTGAGGCTTCTATCCATATCAGCACCTTTTTCTGTAGAACTTTCTGCAATGGTGAAAATGCTCCACGTCTGCATTATCTGATTTGGAACACTGGCCACATTTGAAATATAGCCAGTGCATCTAAAGAACTGAAATTTTAATTTAATTTAATTTATTTTAATTAAATTTTATATACGTTTAAATTTAATTAGCTACATGTGGACAGTGGCCACCATACTGGATAGAAGTTTCTAGAAGTTTGGGAAGTAGATTGAAAGGAGAACAATGTTCCCTCTATGTGATTTGGAGTCACTTTATACTATTCCTGCGAGTGCCACTAAGGTCCTCTTGGGTGGTACTTATGCACCTCACATCCAGGATGAAAAATTCTTTTAGCTTCTGCTTTTACAGGTGAGGCATTGGGGATCAGATGGGAGCAGTGACCCGTCCAGGGATACGTCCTGCAAACTGATAGATTTTGTCTGGAAGGAGAAAATAAGCTCAAGTTTATTACTTACACAAGACAGTTTGTTACTTAAGTAGACAGCAAATGCAAGGTCATCATGGTGGCAGCCTCCTGTGTCCCTTGTCCCACAGGGGCCAGATGACAGCAAGAGCGCTGGGCACCCTGCTGTTGAGGACACGCTCCATGCTTCATCTGTGGCTCAAAGCTGTACTCTCCAGGGTGGGGGTACGGGGGTACAGGCTCCTCCCTCCTCTCAGTGTGACAACTAAAAATGTCTCTAGACATTGGTTAAATGCCTCCCAAAGGGTACTTCCCAAATGATAACCATTGATCTAGAACTTGGGATGAGGGGTCTCTTACCTCTTGCACTCTCTACCCGCTATCCACAGGTGGGTAGGCTTTGAGCATGCTGGCTTCCAAGGGCAGCAGTACGTGCTGGAGCGGGGCGAGTACCCAAGCTGGGATGCCTGGAGTGGCAACACCTCCTACCCCGCCGATAGGCTCACCTCCTTCCGACCGGTGGCCTGTGCTGTGAGTCCTGCCACCACCTCGTCCCAGTGGGGTTTGGGAACTTACTACCCCAGAGTTCAAATTCTCATGTCACTTCTTCGAGGTCTGTGATGTGGCATCCCTCCCTCCCCTCTCTGAGCCTTGGTCTCTTCTTGAAATGGGGCCATGTCATGGGGAAGAAGAATGGGTGGCATCTGGACCAGATCACCATGCACATTGTGACCTTCACGACTTTGGTTATGATATGAGCCCCTGCGTATTTCATGTCCCTCTTGTCATGACTCGGGGATACTGGGAGAAGCTGAGTGCCAGGGGTGGCAGGACACGATGGGGGCAAGGTTCTACTTCTTCTTCCTGATTCATTATTGTGTTCCTGATTTTATACTCTAGCTACTGTTCATGGAATATGCGTGGAGGTGGGCATTATTATCTCTATCTTACTGATGAAAGAGCGGAGGTTCAAAAGATGTATTTTTTCTCCAAAAGCAAATTTCTTTAATTTAAAAATCATACAAGGCACATAGATGTATCACCCAAAGTTCAGAAAGAAACCTGATGTGGCAGAGTAAGAAAAGCCATTCATACCCACGTGTCTGAGACAGAAGCCCAGTCTTAACCGTGCTGGAGACTTCCTTTGGTCTTGTTTGTTATTCACAGATTCTGCCTACGCCAACTGGTATTGACGTCTGTGTCTGTATCTATCCATCTATATTACAGATACCTATGTATCTAGGCACATTTGCAACTTTGTTACAAAAATGGAATTGAAACGAACCACAGGCTTGGAAATCAGCTTTTCTCACTGGGCAGACTGATCACGATCACCCTCCCGGGTGATTAAATCTCATTGACAACAACACTGTTCATAGCTCCCCAGTGTTTCAAGTTGTGAGTAAATTCATTTGCTCCCGTATTCACAATGGCCCAGGCATTGTGCAGATATAGGGACCCATGGTGAACCGTGACAGATGCTATCCCTGATTTCACACAGTTTACAGCTTCTGATTTCATTTTGTCCTCCAAATGATCCTGACAAGTGGAGGCGGTTAGGTTCATTTTATGGGTACGAAAACAGCTGAGAAACACTATGTGACATGTCCCAGCTGGTACGTGGAGTCGGGATTTGAACCCAGATCACAATAATCCTCTACCTCAGTTAACCACCCGATCCCCTAGCTGGGGACATTCAGGTTCATTCCCTTCCTCCCTCCCTCCCTTCCTTATCTTTTCAATTGTTATTTCCGAGGTTGGGATGAACGTCCCTGCGGCTTATGTGTTCCACAGTTATTGTCTCTGTGTACATTTCTCGAAGGGCAAATGGTATATACCTCTTCTAAGGTTTTGTTGCCTTATTACCCTTCCAAAATGTTTGTAAGGAAAGCTGATTTGGGGGGGAAAGGACTGGGGTGTCCGCAGAGGCTCCTGGGTTCTCAGGTGGGTGCCTGGTGGTCTGACTGTTTCCTCTGCCCACAGAACCACCGTGACTCGAGGCTGACCATCTTTGAGCAAGAGAACTTTCTGGGCAGGAAAGGCGAGCTGAGTGATGACTACCCCTCCCTCCAGGCCATGGGCTGGGATGGCAATGAAGTGGGCTCTTTCCATGTCCACTCCGGGGCGTAAGTGAATCCAAGGCTCCGCCTGGCAGGGAAGGAGAGGTTGTAAAAACTGTGTGCTCGGGACTTTGGGGTGCTGATACCCACATTCCAGAGGAGGGCACTGAGGCACAGGGGCTTACCAGGCAGAATTTGTGGGACTGCAAGTAACAGACTCCTGTATCAAATTGATACTATGCCCAGAGGATATTTATTGACTCTTGTCACTAGCTTCAGGCACAGCTGTATCCAGGTGCTATGGGCAGGGTTCTGTCTTTCTCCCTCTCTTGCTCTGTCTGCTTCATCATGGCTATATACTCAGGCAAGTTCTTCCCAAGCAAAGGCAACGGGGCAGGTTCATCCTTACTCCAGCCAGCCCCAGGGCAAGAGAGTGCCTCTTTCTCAGGGATGCCACCAGAGGTTCTAGGAAAGGTTCTCCTTGGCCCAACTTGGGTCATGTGCTCAACCCTGAACCAACTGTCCTGTGCAAGAAGGGGGTGGTCTGATTGGCTAGACTGGTCACGTGCTCATTGCCAGAGTGAGCATATTCCCAAGTTACCTGAGTGGTGGAGGGGTCGAGAGAAAAGATGCCCAGCCATAAAGAAATAGATGTGGCTCAATCTGCTCCAAGTCCACCAGGAGGTAGGTGACTGAATCGGGCTTCAAGCCCAGAAGTGACTTGCCCTTCCCACCTGTTCCCCAAGGGCTGGCAGGTGAAAGTGAGATGTGAGGGCTTTCCTTAGGAGGCCATTACAACCGACCTCTAGGTGCCCTTTGGCTCCTGGCAGGGGCGAAGGTGGGAGGTGGTTTTTTGTTTTTTGGGTTGTTGTTTTTTAGTTTGTTTTTAAAGATTTTATTTACTTATTTGAGAGGGAGGGCAGGAGTGGGGAGGAGAGGGAGAAGCAGACTTCCTGCGAAGCAGGGAGCCCCATGGGGGGCTTGATCCCACGACCCTGGGATCATGACCTGGGCCAAAGGCAGACACGTAACCCACTGAGCCACCCAGGTTCCCCTGTTTGTTTGTTTGTTTAAAGATTTTATTTATTTATATGACAGAGAGAGAGGGATCACAAGTAGGCAGAGAGGCAGACAGAGAGAGAGGAGGAAGCAGGCTCCCTGCTGAGCAGAGAGCCGATGTGGGACTTGATCCCAGGACCCTGAGATCATGACTGGAGCTGAAGGCAGAGGCTTTAACCCACTGAGCCACCCAGGCGCCCCAAGTTTGTTTTTTAACCATCAGAGAATCTTTGTTGTTCCAGAGTAGGACCTCTTGTGATTCTTGAGTCCACTTCCCTCTTACAGGCGGGGAAATGGAAGCTCAGAAAGTGAGACACCAATTCTTGTCCAGTCTTGAACAACGTAGGGGTCAATGAATGGAAAGAAGAAATGCTTTTTCCTTGGATGGGCTTCTGGCTAAGGGAGGAGGGGAAGGAATAAGATTCCCCACTTCCTCCTCTCTCCCTCTCTCCCTCCCTCCTTTCCTTCTTTCAGTATTTATTAGCCCAGGCCGTCAACGCCCTTGAACTCCACACCAGAGATCACAATGACCCAGATACACACGCAGCCCTACACCCAGGAGCTCACCTGCTGTCAGAGGAGGCTGACATTTTATAAATAATCTGATAATTGTCTAATTATATGAGAGCTACAGAGGACCAGTAAGAGTGTGGTCTGATTTGGAGAACCAGTCCTCAGAACAAGAGGATAAATACAGCTTGGCCCTTGGCCTGGCAAAGTATGGCTGGAACGGTGTTCTTGGCAGAAGGAACAGCATGATCTCAAGCCCGGTGGGGAGGCAGGGAGCAGGGCACATTCTGGGCAGCACAGGGAGGCCCAGGATGGCTGGAAGGTGTCTGCAGCACTGGTCCCTTGGTCCCTGTGTGGTCACCTTGCTGGCGCCTCTCGAGGGTAATGGTCTGCCTCTTCCCTTTCCCAGCTGGGTGTGCTCCCAGTTTCCCGGCTACCGAGGCTTTCAGTATGTGCTGGAGTGTGATCACCACTCAGGCGACTACAAGCACTTCCGAGAGTGGGGCTCTCACGCCCAGACCTTCCAGGTGCAGAGTGTCCGCAGGATCCAGCAGTGAGCAGGGGAACCGGCGCGGTGCCGAGGAGCGAACGGTTGCCTGTCTGGACGGAGGAGCTGCGGAAGGTCTTCCGTGCCCACTCCTCTGCCTCCCCCTGTGGCCCCTGTAAGCCAGTTCATGCACAGTCAGCACAAAAACCAAAAAGTAATAAAAGAGAAAGTCTAGTGCTAGCTTGTGCATTTCGATTTTATCGATTCTTTCAAGGAACCGATTTTTCTGCCTTGTTGATTTGCTCCATCGTTTGTCTGTGTCCTACTTCGCTCCGTCTTACTCTTCACCATTTCCTTGCTTCTGTTTACTTGGGGTTTATTTTATTCTTAATTTTTCTCGCTTGTAAGGGTAGACCCTTGGGTCCTTGATTGTGGGTGCTGCTTTTCTCCCCCAGTAGAGGCCTCTAGAGCGATCAATTTTTCTATGAGCACAACTTCAGCTGCTTCCCCCAAATTTGAATCATTCAGTCGGACAGTTCCTGGTGTCCCTTGTGAGTTCTTCTTTGGCCCTTGGATTCTTTCATGGTATGTTATCTTTTGGGATTTTCTAGATGTTGTATTGTTGTGGATTTTTTCCCAAGTCCATTATGGTCAGAGAACACACTCTAAGATTTCAATACTCATGTTCGCTTCGGGAGCACATACATTAAAATTGGAACGATGTAAGATCTCAATACTCCAAAATGAGCCCAGACTTATTTGATAGCCCAGCACATGGTCTATGTTTGATACCCTTGGATGAACACTTGAAAACTGCCTAAATTTTGCACTTGTCGATAGAGGGTTCTGTCATGTCAATTAGGTCAAGTTGATGTTGGTTAGTGTTTTTGGCAAGTGTACGTTGGATTTTTCTACATTTTTGTTGATTTTTTTTTTTAAACTCCGATTTTTATCAATCACTGAGAGAGGGTTGTTAATAGGGTTTATCTGTTTCTCCCTTTAGTTTCATGCTTTTTGGCTTCCTGATTTTTTTTTTCTTTTTTCCAGAATGTTGAGACTCTGTTACTAGGTGCACTTACATACATGTACATATACCTATATTTTTAAAAGATTTTATTATTTATTTATGTGACAGAGAGAGAGTATGTGAGAGAGAGAGAGAGAGAGAGAGAGAGANTGATTGGTTCTGAGGGCCCGCTCGCGCAAGAGAGGGGAACAAGAAGGGGGAAGGTAGGAAAGCCATCATGGCGTCTCTATTATTTCTATAAGCCAAGCAGTGACAGTAAAGCAAAAGAGCAATTAATATGTGACTAATAACCCGATTAATAACCTAATTTATACCTAAAAGCCAGCGGTTTACAGAAAAGCAAAAAAAAAGCGGTTAGTTATCCTATCTACCTTCTAGGGGAAGGGTCTTTCACATCCCAGAACACTGAGATCATGACCTGAGCCGAAGGCAGCTGCTTAACCGCCTGAGCCACCCAGGTGCCCTAGTCTGTGTTTTTTAAAGCCATGTACCAAGGGAGCCAGTTCTCTCCCCTCGCAAAATTTCTCATAATTCCTTTTGTTTTTACCCATAGTTTGCTCTCACACATTACCCTGGAGTCTCTCAATTGACATCTTCTAGCCTCTGAAGGAGGTCTTTGAAACAGAGAAATAAACTCCCATTCCACTCGCACGCAAGCAGCCTGAGCCAGAGATCCCGCCCCACTTCTGGCTCTTTCCCCACCCCTGGTTCTTTATCATGTAGATTGCCTTAACTTCATAAGCCTTCTGGCTCTTTTTCCAGATGGTCTTCCTCTGCCATCAGTAAGTGGGACAGAGACCGGACAGGGTGGGGTCTCAGCAGGGCTGCTGGAAAAGATAACAATATCTGGCTCAGGAATGGGGAGGGATGTGTTTGGGAACATTGGCTCTTGAGTAATTCTTATAATTCTTAACCCCTCCTTGGTTATCATCCCATCCATTCAGATGATCCTTTGCCTGGGATCCTCTGTGCACCTGGCCCTGGGAAGTGGGACACAAGAGACTCAAAGTCCCTTCTCTCACCCGGCTGGTTGGGGAAGTAGGCTGAGTCTCCAGTGGGTCGCAGTATCCCGTGATACCGGGGGAAGCATGTGGGCTGTCGGGCTGAGGGAGGGGCAGATGACAAGAGAAGGGTGGGGAGAGGCAGACTCTCCTTGGTGCTTATCTCTACGACCGCGTCTTCTCTGAACTTGATCCCTGAATGTCACGGATGTCTAGACACGCGGATGTCTAATGCACATCTCAAACCAAACCCATCAATACAGAAGCTCCACTTACCCAGCTGTTCAGGCCAAAAATGAGGGAGAATCCATGACATTTCTCTTTCTCTCTCACTCCACAATCCAATCCATCGGCCAAGTCCACAGGCGGTACTTTCACAAGGCACCGGAATCGAATCACTTATTACCATCCCCTTTGTTCCCACCTTTGCCCACAAGCAACCTGTTCTCTACCCTGGCAGCCAGAGTGGTCGGTCCTGCTGAAAACGGAAGGCAGGTCTTGTCACCCCCCCCACCTCCAAACCCTGCCATGCCTTTCCATCCCACTCCCGGGAAAAAAACAAGACAAAACACAGCAACACTTTTGTAGTTTTCTCCAAGGCTGTCCATGCATGACGCGCCTCTCCCGTGGCCTCTCTGACCTCAGGTCCCCCCGGTGAGTCTTCTATGAATGTGCCAAAGGCATTTGCCTGCTCTTTGCCCAAAGAAAACACCACAGACTGGGGCACTTAAGCAACACATAGGGATGTCTTACAGTTCTGGAGGCTCAAGTCCAAGATCAAGGAGCGATCAGAGTTGGTTTCTGGTGAGGCGTCTCTCCTTGGCTTGTGGGTGGCAGCCTCCTCTCTGTCTTCATGTGACTGTCCCTCTGCACATGCGTGTACCCCTGGTGGCCCTTCCTTTTCCCATAAGGACCCAGTCCTACTAGGTTAGCGCCCCACCACGACAACTTAACTTAATCACCTCTGTAAAGACCTTTCCCCCCAATTTGGTTACTTCTGAAGTACTAGGGGTTGGGACTTCAACACATGAATTTGGGGGGGGGAAGCATGTTGGTCCACAATACCAGGTTTATTCCCCCCATGCTGGGGTTTTGGGTTCTTGCTGTTCCCTCAGATATTTTCCACCAACCGCCCCTCCCCTAGAGTCAAAGTTTCAAAGGCTGTCAGACTTGGAAGGAAGCTTCTACATCAAACCTAGTGTTTCACAACTTTTTAAAAAAAGATTTCATTTATTTATTTATCAGAGAGAGAGCGAGCACAAGCAGGCAGAGAGGCAGGCAGAGGCAGAGGGAGAAGCAAGGAGCCCGATGCGGGACTCAATCCAGGTCATGACCTGAGCCGAAGGCAGCTGCTTAACCAACTGAGCCACCAGGCGCCCCTCACAACCTTTTCTTAATCATTGTCCTCCCCGCTCCAGAAGTCTTTTTTAGACATTCTTTTCCTGAAAGTCACCCCCGCCGTGAAATTTTAATACAATTTTAAATTACTATTTAATACAAAATTACAAGTAATATTACTATTTAATGCAAAATTATATTACGATTTTAATATAATGTGTACCCGTGTATGGCCTCTATATGTTTCTGTGTTTTATACATAAAAAGAATTAAGGTTTATTTTTTTCCTCCCTGAGAACCAATTTTCACCTCCTGGGGGCGCTATTGCCCCCAGTAAGAATGTATAATGGAGTCTCATCCTTTCTTTAGGTTTGCCGGGATATGGAAACCCCAGGAGGGATAGGGACTTGCCTACGGGCATACAGTGTGTTAGGCAAAGCCTGGATTAGAACACAGACTTGCCGATATTCTCCAGCTAAATCCAATTCATTCATTCATTCACTCAACAAACATGTACCAAATGTCTACAATATACCAAACTCTTTTATAGGTTCTGAGGATGTAACAGGGAATGAAACAGACAAAAATCCCTTCCTTTGGGGAATTTTAATTCTAGTTGGGGGACACAAATGTTACCCCCATAGCTCCATGGTTCTTCAGTTAGGATTTACCAAAGACAGTTTTGCAGATGTTGTTACATTATTCCTTGAAAAAAAAAAATAATGTCCCAAAGTCTTGGGCATGGTTGGTGTCTAGTCTGCAGGCCTTCTTGAAACCTGTCTTAGTTTATTGTGTACTGTGACTCCCCGGATGGAAGAATGGAGTATTCAGAGTTTCCCAGGCTAATTTGACCACACAACTATTACTACTATTCTTATTATTCTTTATTATTTTTTTTGCAACCCATCTTGCATGATGAGTGACCCGAGCAGCACAGGTGCGACATGCTTAAGTTAGCTGCGACAGCCAGTCACAATCTAGTATGAATTAGTTCACATATGTTTGGATCCTGCTGTTCATCAGGGCTTTAGGAAATGGGCTGTGGAAGTGGTGAGTGCTGCTGTGGGTATAGGGTGTAGGGGTGCTGTCTGGGAAGCGGTCTCATGGTCAGTCCTAGGGAATGGGCATTAGGAAGATATAGGAGTGCAGAAATTTTACAGAGAGGATAGTGAAGTCAGTCTCTGTGGATTCTGACATTTTGCTAAGGCCTGGGATGGGGGCTGGGCCTGGCCACCATCTTCCAACCACATGTGTCTTCATCCTGAACCCCGAGACCCTGGAAGGCACTGGATGTGGTGGTGGGGGTGTTATACCCCTACAGCTGTGCCCACCATAGTGGGGCAGACCTCTATGTCTGACCCTGACCTCTCTGGGCAGGTACTGCCCTCTGGGGAAGCGGCCATCACAGCGCTGGGTTTGCAACCTGGGATTACCAGGTTGTAATCCGTTTCCTCCTCTGCTAAACTGGGGACACACAAGACCCACCTCTTTCCTTTTAAAAAGTTAAATGGCGTATTATACATGCCTACCCCAAGAACACGTACGACGCAAGCTCTCAGTGACAGTTGGTGGAAATCGTTGGCATTATTCTACCTCTCTGTCCTTTGGCTTTGACACTGCCAGTCTCCAACTCTGGTCCCCTCACCTTGGGTATGCCTTCCCCGTGATAATGATGATAATGATAATATTGATGGTACACGTGATTTTGGTTCCTTTATCATGTCATGTAATTTAAACATGGCAGTAACTCCTTTAATTCCTTTAAAACTCATCAGAATCTTGAGAGTCCTAGGCTCAGAGGTGTCAAGCAACTTGTCCAAAGTCATCCATCCTGTAAGAGGATTGAGCTCACTGTGGATTGTGTAAGGTCTGGGGGAAGATTAATGAGTTAACGGGCACAGATAGCATTTATATAAACAATAAGTTGCTAGGCTCCTGTTCTCTCTTAATAGAGTTGAGAAAGTCACCCCTCACACTTTAGTATGAATAACTGGGGGAGCTTGTAATCTATCACAGAAAAGTCTTGGATTCCTGGAGGACAGAGCAGGCAGTATTTGCTGAATGAATGTATGAATGAATGAATGGGGGAGGCTCATTAGAATTTGATGGCAGTCCTGTTCAGAACCAGAGTCAAAGCCAAGAGTGAGGCTGGTAATCATAAAAAATGGTACTCCAGATGTGCAATGGCAGCTGGAGTGACAGGCAATAATGAGACAATTTGTCAGAGGTGATCATAGGAGGGGATGAAAGAGAGCATGAAATTATTTTTCCTATCTTGCCAGGAGACCAATTCTCCTAGGTTATAAAGGCAAGGGAACTTGAATTATTGATGCAATTTGGCCAGAAGCAGTGGTAGGCACGGAACACCCATCATCCAGAACACTGCACCAGCCAGCAGGATCAACCCCAGGGTCCAGAGGTGCGGACCCCAAACCCACGTCCTCTGAGCCCAGAGAGGGGAGGGGACTGGTCTGGGACCACACAGCAAACATGATCGGTGTTACTGTTCCTGGGAGTGGGTGCAGCACCGAGGGTGACGATGCATTTGGAGTTGCACACACCTGGGGCTGAATCCTGGATTCCAAGTATATCAGCCAAGGTGACCTTCGGTGTGTGAGGGGTGGTCTTGGCAGGGGAGACTTTATTTATTTATTTATTTATTTTTTAAGTTTTCATTTATTCGTTTGCGAAAGAGTGAGGGTGAGAGAGAGAGCCCAGCAGTGGGGAGCAGCAGGCAGAAAGAGAAGCAGGCTCCCACGGAGCTGGGAGCCCAACTGGGGGCTTGATCCCAGGACTCCGAGACCATGACCAGGGCCGAAGGCAGAAGCTCAGTCGACTGAGCCACCCAGGCGCCCCAGGAAGTTCCTTTTATCCTCCACTCATGCCCTCTCGGTCTCCACGGCACCCTCTGTCCAGTTCCTTCTCTCGCCCACATGGCCCTTTCTCTACCGTGACACTGAGTCACTCCCCCAGGAGTGAAGGCGCTGTGACCACACATTGGTGGAAACTGTTGACCAGAGGAAGGCACTGAGGAGGGAAAAAGGGAGAGAGCGGGGAGAGAGGGACGTGCTTTTCCCTGCACATCTAATCATCCCCAACAAGGACCAGAGCAGCGCCATGACAGTGACCCAGCCCCTGCCACAGCCCTTCGTGGAAAGGAGAAAGAAAAGCATCTACTGAGCTTGCTGGGCACAGAGCCGGGCCCTCACACACCCATCAGGGCAGAGCTCCAGCCGCTGGAGCGGGCCCACGGCTCCCCCCTCCCGCTCCCCTGCACCTGGCCCAGAGTCGAGTCCTGCACCTGCCAGCTCGCCTGGTTGGTGGGGCCATGCACCCGCCTGTCCCTACTTCTGAGGCCTCTGTTTACAGGGGCCTTAATTACCGGATTAATGGAGGGGAAATATCACGAGGTGAGGGGGCCCTTCCTGTCCTTGGGAGGCGCTTCCTTTCCCTGTTGTGAGCTCCCGAATCTTCTGACAACAGACCTAGGGGAGGCAGGCCTGTGGGTCTTGACAGCTTCCTCTTAGAGATGAAGCCCTTTGCACCCTCTGGGGACCTTCTGCAGCTTCTGGGAGGAGCTCTGAGTTTAGAGAATCACTCTTTCTCCTTTCTGTACTGAATGGGGTTGGCCCACTCGGATCCCAGAGGCCAGAACACGACCCTGGCCTGGACAATAACGGTCACCATGCACCATGACTGGGCCAGGGACGGTCACGTGACCCAATGTGAGCCAGTGAGAGCCAGCTCTGGAACTTTGGTGGGAACCATCTGGACAGAGAAACTCCGTTGGTGCTGCGCTTGTTAAGTTCTGGGATGGAGACTCAGAACTTGCCACGAAAGCCAGACTAAGACAAAAGCAGTGTAGGGGGAAAGTGGGGCTCAGAAATGTCGAGAATGAGTCTAACCGCCCTATGACACAGGCGTTTTCCTGTGCTNCACCCCCCCCCCCCCCCCGCCTCTTTTTCTTTTTGGCTTAAGTCATTCTAGGATGGGTTTCTGTCATTTACACTTGGAAAGGTCCTGAGTTCTTTTACTTCTCCAAACCCACCCGAGGAAACAAAAAGGACCTCATCACATCCCCTGCTCATCCCCAGCTGGGGGCCTTGGTGGGTTTTCTCTCTGGGAAGGTGGTTCCTTTTCTTCTCTCCTGTTGTTAGAAGTTCAGGACCCCTCGACCCTCAAGCCTCTGGTAGGCTTTAGTGGCCACCGTCTTTCTTGATCCGAGGCTCAGGCTTCTCTCCCCCAAGCATGATTCACCCCCTTGCGCAGATGAGAAGACGGAGGCAGAGAAACGCAAGCTGATTAGCCCAAGTTGGTGTGGAGAATCCCAAACAGAGCTGCGATTCCAACCCGGACTCCTGACTCAACGTCAAGGGCCCTTCATCCGTGCCCCTGCGGAGAAGCAGTGCAGCCTGGTTCTGCCTTGCACGACACTGATTTCTTCATTGAGATTCAACCAAAAGCTCAGCCCCCACTGGCTGGGGTCTCAGGCCCCTCTCGCCGGCCAGTCTGCTGGGGAGGTCACCCAGTCTCCCATCCCGAGAACTCTCCTCCTGAGACCTGCGCCGCACTGCCACCTGGTGGTAGCATGTGAGAAGCACACCCTCCCCGTCCGTCTGAAGACCGTTGCTCTGCCTGGGGGCTGTGGAATAGAGACAGGGGCGCAAGAGGCAGTTTCTGGGAACTTAAGGGTCTGATATTAGATTAACGGTCCTGATAGTCCTTTTCTGTTTGAAGTACCAGCCACGGCCATGTCTCTATGCCTCTAGTTTCTTTTCATTCTGTAGACCTGGGACACTCACATAACTAATTGCATTCTCTTTTTGCCTAGGCTGCTGGGGTGCTTAGAACCAAGGGACAGTCCACTGGATTATTAGCAACTAGATAGAACCATGTGACAGGCATTTAGGAGAGACACTTAACCCCATATTCCATATTCCTTTCTCTGGGACTCCTTTTTCTTATTTTATATTTAGTTTCCTGGTTATGCTGAGCATTATAAACCACCTTAACTCCCTCTTTTTTTTGGGGGGGGAGGAGGAGACAAAGCAAAGTTATACATTCAGAAAGAGCTTGCTTCCTTTTTGCAAGCCTCAGTTTCCTCCCTGTAAAGTGGACATAGGTATCCCTGTCTTGGTGAGTTTTGTGTGGGTTTCAGGAGGTGCTCACTCAGTCCACGAGTCCACGTAAGTGCCTACCTTATTCCTGCCTCTCCATCCCCCAGAGCTCTCTGCTGCTGGCCGATGGCAAGCCAGGATGCATAAGGGCTCCCAAGTACAGATCACATTGTCCCCAGTCCCTCTCTGTGTTCTGCACGTCACCTAGGTGCCCCAGCTAGAGCCTGGTGTCTAGGGGTCTAGCTCTAGCTGCCTTTGGGAGGACTTTTGGCCTCCAGAATCTCCCACCTCCTGTCTGCGGGCACCGCGACATTCCCAGCTGATTTGCAGAAAGCCCAGATGCATCTCATAAATAAAGAATGTACTGTTCTGCAGACTGGCTGCGGCATGGCCGTGTGGGGGTGGGAAAGTCTAGAATAGACAGGAGCCACGGGGAGGCCGGGAGGATCGTATGGGGGCTGCTGGTCAGGGCGGGGGACCATGAGAAACTGGGAAGGTGTAAAGGGAGCAGGGTGGGGAGGGGGCTTTAGGAGGCCAGGATCTGGATCTAGATTGCTGGGACTGCCTCTTGGTTCAGATACCCTCTGGCTGTATTTCCTTAGCCTCAGTTTTCCTTGTCCAAAAAATGGCAATGGTATCAATAGATGGTACCATTGGGCTATTATAACTATTGCTTTTATTTTATTGTTAATTTTTTTCTTAAAGATTCTGTTTGTATAAGAGAGAGGGAGTGGGGGGAGGAGCAGAGGGAGAGGAGAGAGAGAATCCTCAAGCAGATTCCCCACTGGGTGAGGAGCCTGATGCGGGGCTCCATCCCAGGACCCCGAGATCACAACCTGAGCCAAAACCAAGAGTTGGACTCTGCCACCCAGGCGCCCCCTAACTTTTGCTTTTATAGCTTTAAGGTCCAAAGGGGGAACAGAGGAATGGTGCAGCAAGTGTTATTATTTGCTCTGACTTTCCTTAATGTCTTCCCTAAGACTCTTGTGTGGCTTCTGCTGCAGGAAGCAAGCAAGGTGAGGTCCGGACTGCATCGGTATCCGTGGAGAGGACCACAGGCTACAGGAATGGGGAGGAAACAGGTAGAGGTGCTTAAGGTGACAGGTGCAGGTGTTTGGAGCAAGACGTAAAGATACCATTATTGCTCACAAAAGGTGGATGAGTCCTGAAGGAGGGGTGCAGGCAATTTTGCAAGCATTTCAGGGCTATGGCTTGAAGAGTTTGATTGGCTTATGAAGGAGAAGGTGACCTTTGGAAGGCAGAAGGAGCTGGGGACCATGGGGACACAGCAATTACACCATCAGCTTAGCCCCACTGGAAGAGAGTCCTTGGGTAAGTCACTTTTCTTGCCTGTGTCTCTGTTTGCCCATCTGTGAAATGGTTAGTCAGAACTGCAGGGTTTGAAGGTTTAAGGTTTAGTTATTTGAGCACACATACGTTGGAGGTCTCCTCTGGGTCGGACCCAATGCCAAGCCCCTGGTGATGCCATGGAGACAACACAGAGCAGTTTTCTCCAGCGAGGAATCGCCCAGATCGGTTGTGAAATGTGCATGTACAACAGGCAAACAAAGGAATCAATATAATCCCAAACTGAAATCAGTCTGGAAGGAGAGGGGCATGCATCAGTCAGGGAGTGTGTGTAACTAATGGACTTGACTTTCCCTGGGAGGTTGGAGAAGGTTTCCTGGAGAAGATGAGGCCAGTCAGGCTGGGCTGGGCTGGGAAGTGTGCGGCCAGAGCAGGAGCTTGGTGAGGGATGACCTTGGAGCATCAGCGGGGACCAGCCCAGGCAGGGTCTTGCAGGTAAAGGTAGAGATCTTGCTTTGCCTCCTGAGACCTGTGGGGTGTCACCGGCCGTGGGCGGGGGAGTGATGAGGCCAGCTTTGAAGTTCAAGATTGGAGGGGTCTGCAGTGGAGGCTGGATATCCCAGGAGGGGATGATGGTGGCAGAGAGCTCCGTGGCATTGGGTAGAAGAGGATGACTTGGTGGAACGTTCAAGAGGCTACACCAATGGGGCTGGCAGTGCCTCCGATCTGGGGGTGAGGGGCTATGGCTCCCCTCAGGTGTCGGGGGTCCTTGTAAAGTCTTCCGCGGGGCTTGTTTGGCTCTGCCCATAAAGGGAAAGAGCTGAGGTGGGAGGGCGGAGAGGGCGGGGAGGATGGGGGAGGCGGCGGCGGTGCTGGCGGCTGGATGAGAGGTCTGTGCTTTTCTCTGGCAGCAGCACCTGCTGGGGCGGGTGGGAGGGCTGGGGAGCAGGTGCGGGGCATCTGGAGGGGGTCTGTTTGCAGATGGATAACGAGACGGGAGGGATGACAGCAACACACACTCTGCCCCCCTTCTCTGTTGTCTGGACACAAAAGCCAAGACAAAGAAGCACGGGGGGAAGAAGGACCAGGACTCAGTGCTCACGGGCATGCCCACAGGGCACACACATGCTGGAGACAAAGGAGAGCTCCCCCACCCCCACCCCCTGGGTAGAGGCCGAGGCCGAGGCCGAGGCAGGCACACGCAGAACAAGGGGTGCAGAGGCAGGGAAGTCTCCCCCGACCTTGGGCAAGGCCTCCTTGTTTCTGAGCCTTGCTCTGCACACTGTGTCTGAAGAGGCTGGGGGAGACCAGTGGGCCCCGAACTTTGCCAGTACCATCAGACCCTTCCTGAAAGGAAAATAGCTCATGGACTCCACAAAGTCAAGGATACACTTAGGATGATAAAGGAAGCAGTCACGAATGTGGGGTGGGGTTGACGTTGGCCCGTGTTTGGTCCATTCAACAACGTGTTCACACACAGGAAAAAGGCCAAAGACATCTGTGGACAGGACTTGTTAGTGATCCGCTCGGCAGACAGTGTTGGGGTCAGGTGGAGACTCGAAGACCCTGTTCTAATGACCTCCCAGGAGTCAGAAGCTCCTCGAGGGTCTCTAGTGGCCCTTCCAACAGAGAGAGAAAGAGCCAGAATTTCCTGAGCCTGTTAGGGGGCCATGTGTTTTCTACACTCAGGTCACTGAGTTCTCTCAAAAACCCTCTGAAAGAGGTGATGTGATCCCCATTTTACGGAATTTTACGGAATTTAGGCCCAGAGGGGTGAAGTTCCTTGCCCGAAGTCACATGGTGAGTGAGAGGCAGAAGTGAGATTTCACACTCAGGTCTGCCCGATGGATGCCCACGTCTTGGCTGACAGGAAGGCAGAGAAAGCAAACAAGACAAAGAATCAGTTGGCAGGGTGTCTGGGAGTCCCTGGTGGGCTCTTCCCTGCTTCTGCAGACAGCCGGGGAAAGACAGATGACTGATGGTGTTGTTTGGACACCTGGATCTAGCTGTGCCTGAAACCAGTAGCTGTGGACTCAATTCTGCAACTTGAAACTGAAAAGATCCTGAAAATATCAGCGATTGATAGAGTTATTCTTGTGACATTCTTATTTTCAGTTCTCAGTACCTGGTACAGCGTCTGTCACTTGCTCAGCCTTTTCTTGATCTCAAAGGTCACTCATGTTTACTTCCATTAGCTCCTGGATCTGACTTCTACTTGCAAAGTGGCTTGTCTCTGCCCTGGACTAGGGCACGTTGGCACATAGTGGGTGGAAGCTTCTCAGACTGGGGAGGTCTGTTGGGCCCAGCGTGGGCTCTGCTGGGTGGGGTTGTGCAGTGGGTGGGTGATGGGGGAATGAAAGTTTCCCTATGGTGGATGTCTCCTCAACACCTCCCATGCCCAGGCATGCTGGAAATTTTGTACTGCAGGCCCTGTGACTCTCTGTTGATTTCTCTGGCCAAGGGCACATGGTTGGTCTACTTCAAGGGCAGCTTGGAGGTGGCAAGGGGTTGATGCTTAAGGAGAATCCTTTAACCATGACAGGTAAGAGTTGGTGGTTAGCTACCCCGGTGTCCTTGACCTCGAGTGGGATGGCTCAGGTGTGTCCTGCTCAGTCTTATGGAGGACCTCAGCAGGACAGAGTCCTAGTTGCCCACAAGAGCTGGTTCATTGTTATGCACTGACTTGTGCCCCCTTCCCCCACCCAAATTCATATGTTGAAGCCCTAATCCCTGAGGTGACTGTATTTGGAGATGGAGCTTTTATGGGGGTTGCTAAGATTAAATGTGGTCATAAGAGTGGGGTCTTAATCTGATAGGACTGAAGTCCTCATAAGGAGAACAAGAGATGGGGCTCACGTGCACAGAGGAAAGACCATGTGAGAATGCAGCAGGAAGACAGCCATGGAGAGAGGCCAAAGAAAGAGGCCTCAGGAGAAAGCAACCTTGACTGCACCTTGACCTTCGAATTCCAGCCTCCGGAACAGTGAGGATGAACTCTTCATTTGTAAACCTCCTAATCTATGGTATTTCGTTAGAGCAGCCACAACAGATTAAGACACTCCTTAATGCCCCTATTTGGCTTTCTTCTCTTCACTGTCCCTAACTAATGCTTCCTTGGACCATCTCCCAAATAAGCTACTTGCACTTGAATCCCTATCTCAGGGTCTGGGATAGTCCAGGCTAATACACCTGTCCATGGTTTATCCAGTGAGGACACATTAAGGCAGCCCTAGGGGGCAGGACAGAGCTAAGACCCTGAAGAATACTGAACTCTAGTCTTCCAAGGCAATGATCCTGAGCCAGTGACGTCCCTCAGGGCCTGAGCCAGACATCTACCACTGCTGGCTATGTCAGGGTGGGTGGAAGGACTCCAGAGCTACCCCAGCAAGGTGATGGGATCATTGTTCAGCTGGATGTGGGGAAGGCACAACCTTCCCAGTGGAAAGTTGGGGTGAGTGTGAATGCAGGTAGGTTTTTAGAGATTCCACGTGCAGGTTTTTGATTCAGACAGTGCTGGGTGTGGATCTCAGCTTTGCCACTTTCTAGCTGGTTGACCTTGGGTAAGTCACTTTCCCTCTCTGAGTCTCACTTTCCTTATCAGATGATATCAACATTCCCCCAGAATGTGTTCGGTGAGAATGTGGATAAAGCACTTGGAGCAGAGTCAAGAAAGTGGGCAAGGGGTCTACTTCATTGCCTGTGAAGGCGATTCCGGGAGGTAGGAGAACATGTTGGTTGTGGGGGATTGTTGAAGGCACATTGTTTCCGGGACATACCAAACACACTCTCTGCTGCTATCAAATGCCTCCTCCTGAATTCCGGGAGCCCCACCTTCCCCCCTGGGTGAGGACGGCTGCTTTGATGAATCAAAATGGAATTTTCTATTGAGGTGGGACAGGGAGCTGCTTGCTTGGGGAACAGCTGTCAGAGAGGAATGCCCCAGGTGCCGTGATGCATGCACATAGTTCAATAATATAGGTTGAGGGCAGACTGAATCTTTTCCCCAGTCCTACCTCTGGACGTGTGGAAGGTGTGGCCAAGCAGTGAGGTGACTGCTACTGGTGATGGGGGGGGTCTGTGTGACTAGTTTAGGTAACAAGGTAAAGAAGCCCACATGTCACTAACTCTAGAAGGCCCTGACTACATGCATTGGGACAGTATAAAAAAGAATGAGGTAGAGAGAGGTCTAGTTCCCCAGAAATTGGAAAGAGAGACTCCAACAAAGCCTCGTACACTCATGTTCACAGTGGCACAATTCACAGCCACCAAAAGATGGAACCCACGCAAATCCAGATGAATGGGTAAGCAAACTGCTATATTCCTATGATGGAACAGTATTCAGCCACGAAGAGGAATGGAATACTGGCATGCACTGCAGCAAGGAAACACCACAGAAATGTTATGCTGAGGGGAATAAGCTGGAGCCCAAAGGCAAATATTGTACGACTCCATTTATAGAAAATAACCAGAATAGGTCAATCCATAAAGATAGAAAGCGGATTCGTGGTTGCCAGCAGCTGAGGGGAGGGGACGACCGGGAGTAACTGCCTAATGGATGGGGGGTATTTTAGGGTGATGAATGTCTTTTGGAGCTAGACAGGTGGTGGGTGCACACTGTGAATGTTGTAAGCTTCTGCACAGTGAAGGAAACAATCAATACAACTAAAAGGCAACTTACTGAATGGGAGAAGATACAAGTGACTTGTCCAGTAAAGGGTTAGTCTCCAAAATACATAAAGAACTGATACAGCTCAACACCCAAAAAAACAAATAATCTGATTAAAATGGGCAGAAGGCATGAACAGGCATTTCTCCAAAGAAGACATCCAGATGGCCAACAGACACACGAAAATGTGCTCATGATCAGGGAAGTGCAAATCAAACCCACAATGAGATATCACCTCACACCTGTCAGAATGGCTAACACCCAAAACACAGGATACAACAGATGTTGGTGAGGATGTGGAAGAAAAGGAACACTGGTGCACTGTTGGAGGGAATGCAAACTGGCACAGCCACTGTGGAAAACAACATGGAGTTTCCTCAAAAAATGAAAACTAGAACTATGCAACGATCCAGGAATTGCACCACTGGGTATTTACCACTCTCAAATACAAAAACTCTAATTCAAAGGGATACATGCACTCCTATGTTGCTACCAGCATTATTTACGATAGCCCAACTACGGAAAAAGCCCGTGTCCATCAACTGATGAATGGATAAAGAAGATGTGGTATATACATACAATGGAATATTACTCAGCCATCGAAAAAAATGAGAGCTTCCTATTTGCAGCAACAGGAATAAAGCTAGAGTGTCTAATGCTAAGTGAAATAAGTCAGAGAAAGACAAATACCATATGAGCTCACTCATACATGGTATTTAAGAAACAAAACAAGCAAGGGGGAAAAAGTGAGGAATGGGGGAAATGGGATGGGAATTAAAGTGTACACTTATCATGTTGAAAAAAGATAAAATGAAAAAAATATTTACAAGACAAGAAAATAAAGTGGTTAGTTTTATAATAAGTGAGGTTCTACTAAAAAATCCGAGAGGCATGGTGGGGCTCATGAGTGCTCAGTGGTACCAAGTGTACCGATGACAGAGTCGCAGCTGTGGACCCCTGGGCTCTGGGGACACCCTGGTTTGTCCAAGGGCTGCTTTAGGGACAAAGGGAAGCCTGTGACCATTGCCCCCCTTCTGGACATGTTACCTGTGTCTGAATTCCCCTGGAACTCTTGGGCTGAGTGGCAGGCAGTGTCACAAGCCAAAGACTATCTTGTTCGCACATCCTGGTGGGAAGGGGTGGGCTGCCTGGTCCAGTTTAAAGGAGCAAAGTTTATTCTTACATGGATCTTCTGAGATGTATCATGGCGCCTCCTCCCGTTGCCATGGCAACCAGCGCTCCATCATAAGAGGCTCAGGCCATTTTCAAGAGAGGCAGAAGAGAGAACGTTGACACTTCTCTTTGGGGTTCCATCTGGTGTTCTTAGAAGCCCGAGTTAGCTCTGTAAATGTCACCTGGAAGATGAGTTCCTGGTAAGAAGGCATGAGGATGACATTTACCATCCTGGGGTGTGCTCTGCCATGTCCGGGGCCTCCCCACAGGATGAGGGGGAGAGTCAGAGCTGCATTGATAGGGAGACAGGAAGGGTGCTCCATCTAGCTACCAAACTAGATGTGAATCCCAAAGGAGAGGGCACTAAGTGCCTTGAGCCTTTTGGGTGAAGAAGGCACTGTGGGTTTCTAACCCTCTCCATGAAAACGGAGGAGTTCTGCTCACCACAAAGCCACTCAACAGGTGGACAAGAAGAGAGCATGGGACCAACTGAACCCCCGGGAGAGCTAGTTGGGGCTCTCATGATCAACAAATGTGCTGTGTTACAGGACTGGGGCAGAGGACAGCCAGGCGGGTTTAGACGGGTTTCAGTGTCTGCTGGACATGGGGTCTGGTCCCTCCTTGTGTTTCTCAGTTTATGGTTCACCCTGAGTCCACCTGAGTCAGACATAGTCCCTTCACAGTGAGCCCCCTGCTAGCTTCTCAGGATCGCCTCTTTTGTCTGTCCCCCCACTCCCGCCCTTTCTCTCAATGCTGTCCTTGAAAGGATAGCCCTAGAATGAAATATACTAGGAAATAGGACCGTGGGCTCTTTATGGTTCATCTTTAAGAAGCCCCAGGGAAAAGGAGAAGTGTTGAAAATCTGGGAGTAGACAAGTGCCTTGATTTTTTTTTTTAAATCCAAGTGGATATTGGAAATGATAGGCTGATACTCAGGAGAATTTGAAGACAGATTACAAAACAGGTGGCTTGGGAATGCTTTAGAAAAACTTCCTTTTTTGTGGTGTGGGTGACCCAGGGGAAAGTGGTAGAGCTGGTAATGGCAATATTTTGGCTGTGTCCTCTGGGCCGTGCAGTGACCACACCCTGTCTTGCCTTTTCTCTGGCTGTTTCACGTGAGTCCTACTTCCTCGGCAGGATTGCTAGCTTTGCTAGGACGGGGGGCCATATCTGGGACCTCCCCTTGGATCTTTAGTGTTCCTGCAATGTCCTTGGGCTGGGCACATTGGAGAAGTGCTGTAGGTTTGTTGAATGAGATTTGGATTTCCTGACGATCAAAGCGGGGGCTGGGTGAGTGTGGCATCCTCCCGGGGGGGGGGTGGACAATATGGAAGATAGCCGGTAAACCTAGAACCCGAAGTGGTCAGTTCAAACCCTGCCTGGGTCCCCTGCTGTGGCTGCGGGCAGCTCTCCTAGCTTCTCTGAGTCTCCGCCTTATCTGAGCAATGAAGGTGATAAACGATATACACAGAAGTGTGAGCATTAAATGGATGTCATAGCATTAAAATAATAAAAATTGTGTTTTGAGCCTTTGTTGAGTGCCAGGCACTGTGCTAAGCACCCCTCCCCCATGCATTTCCACATTCAATCCATATAGCCCGATGAGGTGGATTCCATCATTACCTCTGCTTTATGGGTTAGGAAGCCAAGTTTCAGGAGTGCTGTGTCCAAGGTCATCTGCTAGGGGACGTGGACAAAGCTGAACCTGACACCCAGGACAGGTTGGTTTAGAGGCCACTGGGAGGGTCCAGCACAGTGGGGCCCAAGCTCGAATGTGCATCAGAGTGCCCTGGAGGGCTTGTTAAAATACAGATCTCTGGGCCCCACCCAAGAGTTTTCCACCCAGTAGAGCTGGGGTGAGACTTGAGAATTCAGATTTCTCCCGAGTTCCCAAGCGATGTTGATGCTCCTGGTCTAGGATCGCTTTCTATCATCACTGCTCTAGGGAAGAGTAGGTACTAAGCAGAGGGGCCCTTCAAAAAACTAAAGGCCAAACTTGCAAGAGTGGTTGGGTCAAGCGGCGTCGAGGCACGCACAAGGGCATGAAGCCACAGGCGAGGGTTCGAATCTTGACTCCACCATAAGCTCCTGCCCATCTAGCAGGATTAATTGAGAAGCACACCCGGTGAAGCACCTGGTGCTCCAGGATCAGTGTCCTCCGTCCTCCCGTTACGCGCGGGGCTCCGGGCTCCCGCTACCCGGCCCGCGGTCGCACGCACCTCTCCATCCGCGCGCCCCGGGCCGAGTCCGGCCCGGCAAGCGTTGCCATGGCAGCGCCGCGGGCGGGGATGCTGGAGGCCGCGCTCGCCCCTTTGTGCCACCGGGGCGACGGCGCGCTACCCCCGCTCGCGGGCCGGGACCGCAGTGGGGAGAGAGGAGGTCGCGGGGTTGCAGGGGCGGGGGGGGGGG